>WAAG01079282.1:563-17968 GCA_013390105.1 Tichodroma muraria
CCCACCCCCCGTTCTCTTCTGGGCCAGTTTTGCCCCTCGCTGCCTCCGTAGCGAGGGTGAGCCATGCACAATGCGCGGCCCCGTTGGGGCTGGGGGCACCGGAGTGTGGCTTTCGATGCCGAAATTAGGTTGTTCTCAGACCCAATTATTTTCCCCCACCACTTTGAAACAGCGTCGGAGAGACGCAGGGCCCGGAGGACAAGCAGCTCGGGACGGACGGGGGCGGGGGGTTGGATTTTGTAACCGGAGTGCCGGACCCGGGGGGCTCCCGGGGGATAACGTCCATTATCTTTCACGGGGCCTTTTTTTTTCTTCTCTCTTTAACGCGTTGCTTTTTGCCTTTTTTTTTTCCCCCCCTTCAATTTCTGAGCAGAACGAGTTGCGCCGTTGCGCGCTCTCAGCAAATTAGTTTGTCACTGATTGGAGTTACCGCAGTGTGATCCACGTAACGCGGCCGCGCTCCTTTCCCTGTGGGAAGAGCGCGCGCGCGCGTGTGTGCGCGCGAGTGCGTCCGGTCCGCGCGGGTCGTCCCGGCCCGGTGACCCGCCGGGGACTCGCCCGCCGGCTGGAGCGTGCCCGGGTGCGCGGGCGCGTAATTGCCTTTCACTTCTCCACAAACACATGCGGAAATAAATAAATAAATAAATAANCGTCCGGGGCTCCTCCGCCCGCCAGGTTGGGCATTTGAATTGTGGAGGGAAACTGGCTGCAACCGTCTCCCGACAGCTGCCTCCGAGTTGACATCTAATCTGCCATCTGATTGGCTCCGCGCGCGCCATTGGGCACCTCGCGCCGCTGATGTAAATAGAGGCGCTGGAGCGGCGCAGGCACAGGAGCCCCCGCCGCAAACACCGCCGGCACCGGGGGGCTCCGGGGCACCGCCGCCAGCGCCGCGCCGGCTCCTTGCCCTGCGCCCCCCGCCCCCCAGCCCGCCTGCACCGCCTGCTTCTCCTGGGCACCGACTGATTTCTTTATCTACTTACCTATATTTACTTACTTATTTTAGTTTTTTTTTAATTCCGCGCTAATTAGAGGCGGTTGGGAAAGTGCCTCGTAATAGCGCAGTGCATTTTGGACGAGGGTTCGGGCTTTCGGGTCACGCTCGCGCCTTCTTAAAAAAAAAAGCCCTGACAAAACTAAACATTTTGTGGTGTCGCAGATTACGGATGTTATGGGAAGGATTGGATTTTTATTAAAAAAAAGGAACCAAATACTAGTTTCGTTGCGTTTCTGTTAGCTCGATGACTAACCTGTGCATGCCTCTTAAAAAGACCGTGTTTGCATGTGAGCTGTTGTAGGTGAGAAAATGCCGTGTATCATACAAAGAAGGGAAGAAGGAACTGCTCTGCCAGAGGTTGTGTTTGTTTCAGCTCTGCAACAAATCCAGATATTCGGGAGAAAACGTGCTTTTGGGTTTGAACTGTGGTTAGAATACTTCAAGAATCATCGGGAGTTGTTGATCTCATTATTTTTCTACACAAGTGTGAGATTAGGCTTGAATTCTCAGTAGGAAAGTGAATTGTGTTAAATGGAGTAGTGTATTAGAATTTTATGGGTTTCTTTTCCCTTCAACAAGATCTTTCTATTAAGAACTGTTAAATCTTTTAACAGCTTTTAACAGCAAGGTCTCACAGAAGCAAATGCAGGTGTATGCTTTTGGGGTCCTCCAACGGCTGGATCTTTCCATAAAGTAATGAATAGAATCTGGAAAAATCACCACTTAATATTGCAAATGGTGTATTAATCCTGAAAAAAAAGATAGAAACCTTAGATGGACTGTGTGTGTGTTTGTCTACTTCCAACAGACCATTCCTGTCATGTTTTTAGTTTTTATTCCATTTTCCTTCCTTTTTCTTCCGAGGAAATAAGGCTTTTGTGTTTGTGTGTGTTAATTTTTACCCTTTTTTAAACTTGCAATCGTAAAAGGGTCACTGGAAGCCATAATGTAATGGGGCCTCGTATGCATAACCTTTCATAATTAGTCTAAAAATATTTGCATCGTCTCCTCTACAAAAAGGTAGTTCAGAATTTGTGGCTTTAAAAGCTGTGAAGGCCGTTGTCAGACATCGTACATGCTAGTTCAGGGTGCTGTTTCTTCATGGCAGAGATTGTTTAAAGTATTCTATTTTTATTGGAGGAGTAAGAGTAAATTCATTAATTCATTTATGTCCTCAGTATGACCCTTAGAAATACTTCTTGATATTTATGGGTTTACACCCTTTCTTACGGATTTCTTTTTTCTTTTTTCCTTTCTTTTTTTTTGTTCTGCGCCGTAAGGATTGTCATGCAGCTTAGAAAGAATAGTCTGGCAAGAGCACAATGTCTTTGATTATTTTTAAAATTATTTTTTCCTCAAAATAATTGTCATAAAGGCGAGACATCATTGTTTTTTATATTATGATTTTTCCACTTAACCAGTAAGAGATTGAGATAAAATTTTTTTTAGGTTTTAAATTAATATTTTTTGATGTATAAAATGGGTTGTGTCAAAAAATAGTTACTATTAGCTTGCAGAACACAATTGATTTTGTACATTGTTATTTTTTTAAAATTCCCACATGTCAATCTCCTTGTATGTTGTATCATTAAGCAGAGAAATTGATTGCTTTATGAAAGAGAAAACTGGAATATTTAATCCAGCATCTGAACAGAAGGCTTCTCTTCATTTTTTTTAATAATCATCTGTGTGTGTGCTCTCGATATGTGTATACACACATTAGAATATGCTCACTTGTCATGTGTCTTTGCAAAGCAGATGTTGATTGGCCCCTAATCCTATACGGAACTATTGTCCTGTGAACAGAGAAAAAGGACGAACAGTAGGCTACAACATCTGAGATGCTTGTTCAGAAAATTCTTGCCTCGGCATGGGTAATTTTTGTAATATGCACAACTGTGGCATCTGACTCTGAACTAAGTTCTGTATTTGTCCAGCCTATTAAATTATTTAAGAAAATTCTGCTTCCATTTAATTTAATGATCTTACCCAACTGAGAGATGTGATGGAAGCTTGCAGTAGAGGCCTCCTTCTTCTGAAGAAACACACATTTTCAAAGCAGATGGATGTTGCTCGCACAGATACATTGATTTGGTGGTGGGGAACTTGTGTAATGATAGTACAGTACCTTGTCATTCAGGTCTTTTGATTATTGATTAATCCTTGACAGCGTACAGATATTTAGAGTCCTGAGGCTCCTTTTATTCTTCACTTCTGATTTTCACTGCAGTAATTTAACACATTAGCTGGCCTCTCAGTGTGCACTTTATACACGTCTTTTTCCTTTGTACATGTTTCTATGATTTGCACACACCTACACAGAAGGAGAGAACCTGGGTCTTTTCAGGAGTACCTGTAAAATACAGAGCAAGTGTTAGAAAAAAATCTGTCAAGCTTCTCTGAGTTTGTGTATGTGTCGTTTGTTTCCTTGCAGAGAAACTCTGAATATGCCTGATTCTGCAGCTCTTTTTATGCCAAATAGATTGCCCGTATTGAGAGTTCTGGCTAAGCCAAGGCTGCAGAATCATGTCCTGTGCCTGAAGGCCATTAAACAGCTGTTAGCGTGGTGAATAGATTCTTGATGTCTCAATGGGAGAATAAAATATATTTTTCCCTGTGCAGTTTCAAATAAACAGTTTAGTATTCACATAGCTTCTATTTAGAAGTAGCAAATAGCAATATTCACGGTTAGTAGCATCTATATATATATTATGACCATATATTTGACACTTTGTGGTTTGGTGTTCAGTTATTGGTTTCTGTAGTAGCGCTTATGCCTACACATGGAACAGCAGAACCCTGTGTGCAAGATACAATAAAGAAAGAGAGATGCAAACCTGCCTACTCTATTGCTGCTTCCATAATGTAAGGATTCTTGTACTAAGCAGTCGATTACTGTCTTTTTGGCATTCTGATCTGAATCTCAGGGGATAAAAACAAAGACATTTAATCCATTGCTGAATTTTTTAGTTACATATGTAAAATAATGTTTTTGAAATTACTAAGTGTGGTCTGTTAGGTGATGCTTGTTCATTCTGAAATAGTATCTTAGTTAAAACTAGATTAAATTTGTGCAGTGAAAAGTTTGATTAGCTACTGATAGATCTTTCTTACTTCTGTGCCTCAAATATTTTGTTATAGGTATTTTAACATTCTAATTGTTAACATGAGAATGGCAGCAGTTTATTTACTCTTTGGTCTCTAAGGTTGTACCTGTGCCCTATACCAGTTACATCTTTCAGTACTTCTTCAAAATGTGCCGTTTATCAGAAGGCTTTGAAGATTCTCTGTGGATATGTAAAGCAGTGTTGCCACATTCACTGTGCATGCATGCTCAAGGCTGCAGAATTTCAGTAGCATGTGTTTGTGGTAGGCTAACTTGCTAGAATATATTTTAGAATTGTGATTATTAAGGTACTTGGGAAAAAAAACTTTTTTCTTTCAATTTTGAGGCTATTTACATAGTGTTAAATATATGTTTTGGTACGATTGAATGAGGACTTTAATTAAACTTAAATTAAAAGTATACCTTAGTGGTTTTCAAATTTGTTTTGAAAACTAGTAAGAGAAAAGTGTGGCTTAGCGGTGTTGTTTTCATATTGCTTGGTGCTTATAGAAGCAAATAAATGTAATGCACAAAAATCTTGTGGAGCCAATTGTATTAGAGTAAGATTTATTTTAAGGAAGTCTTACCTGTTAATAAATTTAAAATTATTTTTTAGTAGACCTGAAGGGTTTCTGTACATTTGATGTATGTTTTGCCATTCAGATCACAGTATTACCCTTTTGCATTTTCTGTTCCCCAATCGTACCTGTTCATGCTCAGTTTCACACACAGATGCTGATGTGCTGGCGAGTGCTGCAGTGTTTGTGTTGCAGGTGGGCCGGATGATTTCCGTTGTTGTACTTCCAGTTCTGAGAGTGTGGCATCCAGTGATCCACTAGGAACACGTCAGCTCCAAAAGAGCCAAACCCATCCAGGGTGGTGTTCCACTGCAGTCGAGGAATCCTCAGGGATGAATGTATCTTAAAAATCTATGTGAATATGTGAACATTGGGGACAGTAGATGGCTGCTTTGTCAGGATTGATTTTCACTACCGTTATCTTCTCAGTAACAATATTCCAAGTACATTTGGTCTTCACACTATTTTTCTAGAGTCCTTGGACTGGACTGAATAGTGCCTTGGACTGGAGTAAAAAATTATTCTTTCTGTTGTACGGGTTGGGGAAACTGAGGCATGTAGCATCCAGTTTGCTTCAGACAGGCACACCTGAGGTCAGGTGTTTTGGAAATAGCCAGGATCTTAGTGCCATAAATTCTAGCATTTGAATAAATCCAGTCTTATTGTGAACACATTGTGTTGTGGAGAATGTAAGCTTTACTGGAATCTATTCAGCAAGTAAGAAGATAAACAACTGAGCGAAACAAGGGATTTGTCTGCTCTATCAGTACAGTCATCTTAAACTAAAGGCACCGTAATCCAAAATTTCAGTATTCCTTGCACTGTTTTATCATTACATACCCAATATAATCTATATAATAAAGACGCTAGATTTCTCATAGAAATTAGGCTCTGAGGAGAATTGAGTTGAACAAGTGCCCAGGAGCTTAATGAGTGTCGTGGAACTTGTGTTTTGATGAATATGCTGCACAGAGCACCAGTGTGTACTGGGGTGGGGTGCATGCACAGACTTTCTTACCACCAAGTCCAGTTGTTTTATCTGTCAGATACATTGTCTTCAGTTTTGAATTGAACAGATTTGATGCAGAAATCACAATGTTGTGTCTTATTTAAAGACTGCTTTTCACATGGGAATTGTTCTTACTGCAAATATGAAGTACCTTTTATCAAACTTTGTATTCCCAGTGTAGGATGCTTATGTTATCTGAAAGTGCTTGCAGTTGTTTTGGAAATTGTGAAACCGGAGATCATTGTCCTCATGCTTTTATTAAAATATTTTACTTATGTTTATTAAAACTAATGTGAAATCTGTGTAAAAGTTTTTGGCAGGAATGATTTGAAAGGTTGTTGATACATTGTGCATTTATATTCCATGTGTAGTGGAAATGTTACTTTCCTTGTAAACTTAACAAGTTTATGAAGTGGCTGTATTTCTGAGTGTGTAATGGCCAATTTGTGGATATAAAACAGAGTTTGATGGTTCTGCAGCATGTATAAGGAATTGCTTTCAGTACAGACCTATCAGTGTGTGATCTACGTTCATTTTAATTTTTGCATTTGAGTCATTGTGGGTTAGTAACTACATCAGAAGGACTAAGCATGTGTAGAAGTATGTAATCTATTTATTATTTTTTCTCCAATTTTAAGAGCTATTAATTAATCAACCTTTTGCACCTGAACATGCACAGTTGCCAAATGATGTCCTGCCTTTAAAAATTCACTGCTGTGCTCTGTCTTCGCCCTACATTGTAGGCTTCTCAGATTTGAAAAGATACTGAATTCAGGTTTGTGATGTAGTAATTGTTTATGAAGACATCCATCTGAGTGATAGGCCCTGTGACACTTCCATCTGTAAGGCTGTGCCACTGATCTCCCCTGCCACCCACATCAATCTCTTTCTGACCATTGTAGGGTGGGGAAAGAATATTCTTCTAATATTATTTTATTTTTTTTTTTTAATTAAGTAGATGTACATGGAATTTTAGTTTGTTGCTAAAAAAAAATAGATATGAAAATGGGAAGAACCCTTGATGTATAAATTCCTTTTTTTTTTTTCTTTGTAAAAAGATAGTTGTGTTATTATTAGAGTCTTGCAATCTTCTACAATTTTTTAGACTTATGGGATTTTGGGGGGATGGTTTAGTTTCTTTTGTCTTTTGTTTTTTGTTCTGTTTCGTTTGATATTTATTTTAGGTATCTACTTACTCAAAAAATAAAACTTAGGTAGCAGGGCTTTCTCTTGGATGTGGATCTGCCAAGTTAAGTGAATCAGTTTACTTGCCCTTTAAAGACCACGTGGGTAGGCTCACTGTGAAGTTCTGTTGCTGCAGCTACATAGTTAGATTCAGGGAATTAATTGCATCCTTGACTAATAGCTGTTGTGGCAAACCCCTGTTGCATTTAGTTTGCCATTGGGGTGGTAGCGTATCTTCACCGCCAAAATAACAGCCTATATAAGAAGCCTCTCTTGAGGGGTCTGTGGGTATGGTTTTTGAGGTATTTCGCTGAGTTTTTCAGAAGGTAGATAGTTCCATGGCAGGTTTTGGTCACCTTTTAAAAGGGCAAAAGAGGTCTGTGTTGTGTGGCAAAGAGAGGGCTGTCCTGGCTGTAGCAGTCCCTGGTACAGCTGTCTTTCACAGAAAGACCTCAAGTTGGAGCATGGTTGTTCTTTCTTTGTTCGAGTAAAGAAAGGAAATCGGTTCAGAAAATCCCAAAAGGAGGGATCCTGTTTTAAAACATAATTGTAGTCATGTGTGCTGTTCCCAGTGTGGACATGGCTTAATTCACGGATTGATTGAAGTGGAGTGGTGCCTTCTTTACACAGGCAGTGAACTCAGCCATGGTAAGTAAATTATGTGACTTCAGGAAAGTGGTATTAGTGGAGGATTGGTGCAGGAATTCTTGATATCTCTCAGCTGGCTGCATGAGCTAAAGGTAGCTGGTTTCACTGACTGATACCTAAGTTTCCCCATGTTAAAATAAGGATAATATTTGTCTTACTTAATCATCTGAGTTTGATGTGCAGTTTTAATTACAGAGTAATGCAGAATAAATAGGCAGCCTAAATACTTGTTACATGTGAAGGTATCCAGTCTGCTCTGTGCCTTCCTCTATTTGGATGGGATCTGAGACTTGGCGTTCCCAGCATTGATCATGTTATTTGGTTAGCTTGTCAGACTTACTTGTTTGTAAGCATGATGCTGAAACATCAGCTCTGAAAATTTCTTTTGAAAGCACAAGGACAGGATTTGTAGTTCTTAAATTTTATTCTTTTAAAGTTAAAAATAAAGATAAGGAGGTTTGTTTTGACAGCATCAAAGGAATATGCTGGTTTGTTTGCAGCCTTTGATTTGGATGGAATGTATGGAGTTCTGTATTTTTTTTTGTGTAGCAATTTATGTTGTGAATATTTTGGATTTTCTGTTTATATGAAATGTTAGTATTGATGTCTTATTTTCAGGCATGATTTATGGAAAATAATTGCGCTTTTTTGATTTTTTTTTTATTTTTTAAATTCAGTATTTTTTATTTGATTGAAATTCCCAAGCGAAGAAAAGTAAAATAAGCATGTTCTTTAGAGCTGTGGCTGTTTTAAGTTTATGGTTGGTCATAGAGGCTAATTTAAAGAAATATTTTTTGAAAGATAGAGGCAGGTACATTTGGGGCTGTTTTAGCTGCGTACCAGCAGTAGCAAAATAATTTTACTTGGCAGTTTTACTTATATTTGAAAGTTCTTCCTTCCTGTAGGCAGAAAGGTCGACTTCTGTGAGGGAGGTACCTTCTTGGTGTCCGGCATGTAGTGGCCGGGGAGCGTGCCGGGATATGCGGCTGCTGCTGGCTGTTTTGCCGCAGCGGTGCCTGACCGAGGCATTTCCCTGGCGGGACGCGGGGACGGGAAAGGAGGGGACGGAGACGGGGGGAGGGCGGCGGGGTCCCGGGCCGGTGGCAGCGTCTGTGCAAGTCGCACGCACGGAGCGAACTAGTTCGCTTGTGTGGCGTCACATGATCAAAATATTTTCCCCTTTGCCGCTGCCAGAAGCTATCTTGCTTTTCAGCAGCCTCGCCGCTCGGGCAGCGGGCCAGGCGCTCCTCCCGGCCGCGGGATGCCCCGGCCCTCAGCGGCACCGGTGGGACCGGCGGGCGTGGGCAACGTGTTTGTGTCCAGCGATGGCCCTTTGCGTCCCGGAGCTGCCTTGGGAAGAAGGCTTTCTCTGCCTTCACGTCTCAGAAGCAGCGCCGCGTGGAGTATTTCTAGCATTTTAAGTGACACTTATTTTACATTTAAAATTTTTGCTAGTAAAGAGATGCTGCATTTGTTTGTCTTGTGTGTTACGTTTTGGTTTACGATATACGTATTTTTTCTTTAAATCCCGAAGCTAACACACATCCCTTGTGATAGCCCTCCCCTTCCAGCCTGGCACAGAGCCGGTTTTCCTACTAACAAACTGTAGGAGCTACTAATTCAGCAACATTTCTGAGATTTTTAACTTTCTGCAGAATGCTCTTTTTGTTGTTGAACATGTGGTATGCAAATACAAATGGAAATAGTGCTATGGAGTATTTTGTTGTGGGTTTTTTTAAGTATTAAAAACACATTTTGCTTTTCTAATAAACCCCATAACCAGACCTTTTAATGTTTTGATATAAATAGCAATTACGCTAACTGAGATCCAACCACAACTAAAAAAACCCATTTAAAATCATTCAGAAGAAAAGTTCCCAACTTAATTGAGCTTTTCCTTTAAAGAGGAGGGGCTGATGGGGCCGCAGCATCTGAAACGAAGTGTCTCCCATTTTAGAGCAGTGTTCTTGAAGTGATCAAGGTGTTGTAGTAGAGGCCAGTATTTAAAGATTTTTCCAAGAATTAGCTAGGAATTTAAAGGCTACTACAGTCTAAGCTGTTGAGAGCTTTATGTGTGATTGCTGATGGCAATCAGAACATTTTCTGGATTAATTGAGACAATTTAAATGTTTTAGATTTAGGCATGTGGACTGGTTGTTTCATATATTGGGACATTTAGGGATTAGGTTGTTCACAGGAAACTTGCTAAATGCAACTGTTTGAACAAGTAGTGGAGAGGGATTCTCAGTCCCAGGAAGACTTTGCATAGCCACACATTCCTAGTTTTAGTTCTTCAGCTAATTTCAATAATAATAGCAACAGTAACAATGCACTTTCTCGTTAAGAGGAAGGTTGAGGAGGGCCTGAGTGAGCTGTTACTTTGCTGGAATGTGGTTGACAGAATGGTGGATGCAATCTTCTACTTTTTCTGCCTTTACTGATGTTGTTACGTGTCAGCTCTGTTGTGTGATGTGGTTGCTCAACACTCTTCCTCTGTATTTTCCCCCTCGATGAGTGAAAGATTTATTTGTGGGTTATTTGCATCTGTTTCATTTTTCTTCCCAAAGTCATAGTACTTTGTTTTATCCAAATGTCATAATCTCTTTTTGCTCCTTTGTCTTGTGATACTTCTTTTCTTTCTTAAAATGTCTTTCTCACTTTACGAGTCATTGGAGTGACGGGGAAGTCGTCCTTACTGTCTTCTGCAATTTTAACAGTTGTGCGAGAGTGATTAGTGTGACTGTACAGCCATTGAGAAAATGGGTTTTGGGTGATCCAGGTACCCATCCATCCCTCTAACTTGTATTTGCTCCTCTGTCCTCCAAGTTGACAAAAGTTGTTGGGCAAAGAGTGGCAGCAGGAAAGTGTCTTCACTATCCAGCTTCTTGTGCAGGCTCTCCTGGTGACTAGAGGTCAAATTGCATTTAAGAAAAAGGGAAAAAAAAGCCATTAGAAAACCAACCAAGCAAGCCCCCAAATCCTGGCAGGACTTGACAGTATAATAGTAAAAATTGTACAAGTAGTTGTCTATGGGTGATGGTGCTGGTATTTTCATTTCAGGTTCCTCTGTCGCTGGTCTTCTAAGCAATAGCAGACTTAAGGGAGGGAAATAAAGAAAGGAGACAAAAGCAAGCTGAAATGTAAATGTTGATGTGCATAGTTTTTTTACATGGTATAGCAGGAGTGATTAAAAAAAAAATATATGTATTTGCCCAAAAGATATTTGAAAAAATATCTGCATGAAAATTCAAGTGTGGTGTTGCTGTACATGTGGAAAGTGTAGAAAAGATTGGAACTGAGGAGAGGGAGCACTTGGCATATAATTTTCTATATTAAGTGGTGATGTGGTATACTAGATATGTTCTATGCAATTTTATAGTACTTGATACTTCATTTCACAGAGTTCCTTTCCTTTTAATTTTCCTCAGAAGACTGGGGGTGTAGAGACCTGCCAGCATTGGTTGTTTGTTATTTCACGATGTCATACTTTATTTGAGGGAATGTATCTTATGAAGATGTATTACGAAGGTGAGTGAAGCCTGTTTAAAAAGTATGTTAAGGTTCCATTGTTCTAGGAGAATACCTTAGTAATTCAAGAAAGAACTGAGGCCAGTTTCTTCCTGTGTGATGGTTTCCAAATTCTATTGCTTTGCATCTAATAAGACCTAGATGTTTATTTGCAACAATATTGTTGAATGAAAAAAAACCCCACAGTGTCTGATTTACCCTCTGTGTTTCTTTTTCTATTCCTGATTTTTAACATTTAGTTTAAATTCTTCCTTTGCTTGTGGCTGATGTCTTCCTTGAAGAGACGGAGGAAGAAAGTAGGTGCTTTTTCTTAAAGGCTGCAGTTAGTCATGGCATCATAATGGAAGGTTCAAATATTTATGATTTCTGATGACATTTTTACTTTCTTGAAATTCTTGATCTCACATGTGGTTGTCTGTTTTACTTGAGCAAATTGTCTCAGCTAGTGTGCCAGAAGTAGGAAGAAATGCAGCTTTCCTTTCCAGAAGTGGGTTTATATATATCCAGAGAGACAATGAACATGACGGGGAGGTTTTTTCCCTTTTTTTTCCCCCATTTTTTTCCCCCCCAAATGTTTGATATTGAACATTCAGTAATATGTTTTGTTTGTCATTTTTAGGTTAATGCTTGGGAATAAGCAGCAAATATTTTTTTAAATTGAGTTCACTCTATGTACATTGATCAGAAGGTCCACGTGGGTATTCCTCAGAAAGACAGCTTTTTGTCCTTCTTGGCTTTTGAGGATCACAGGCTGAAACAGAACAGATTAGCAGGAGAAAGGTTGTAATACATAAATGCACAGGAAAATATGTGTTGAACCAAATGGACATCTGCTTTTTATGTAGATACCAAGCCAGAAGTCCTCTCGGGAGAAATGAAGAAAACTTAAAAATCTAATTTGTTTATTTCTGCATTTTTCAGTAGCCTTTTGTTACACTCCTTGAGTACTCTTTCATCCAGTTTTGTGTTGCTAAAAGATCTTGTGCTGCTGTGTGGGTCTGATGGTTGTCTGAAGCTGATCTAAGACTTCACTTCTGCTGTAAAGACCAGTCCCCACCTCTTTATCAGCTCCCTGCTGCTTCCCTTGTGTCATAAGGTGAGTCGCATCAGCTCAGAGATTTGTCTGAAAACTAATCCTGCCAAACAAGACCTGTGAATGTTTAGCTTTCAGCCAGATCATTGAGCAGATCTGATTTGCAGCATAATCTTTGTAGCAAGAGGTAAAGGGAGAATATGGCCAGTTCAACTGAGGGTGGACATCAGGCCATGACAGCCCCTTTGGTAGTGGTACAGGCTTCTGTCAGCCTGAGCTCCTCACTACATTGCCTCTCGAGTGTAAACTTAGTCTATAAATAATGACAGGCAATTTCTTAACATTTCTCTGGAGCAGGGAGTCATTGTTATCCCTCTCTTAAAAGGAGAGAAGCTGAGGCAGTAATTTTTTTTTTCCCCAAGGATGATAGTTATACAGAATGCATTGATTGCAGTGGCCAAATAAGCTGTGAGTAGCTTTGAAAAATAAGATTTCAAAGGTGGAACTAATCCAACCGTATGTACTGTAGGCATTTGTACCTGATCTTTTTTGTGTATCTTTGGTGCAAAAAAATAGTCAGATCTTCATGTGAATCATCTCATCCTAAAGTAGATGTGTAATGCCGGTCTAATGAATCATGCTCCTAAAGTTTAATGTTTTTCCCCTCGCTCTAAAGAAAGTCTAAGCCAATAAGCTCAGGTGTTGATGTTGAAGTGAAATTAATTCCTTCCACTATTTACAGTGTTTTCATACAGGCAAATGACTCCAGACTTGTGTTGGAGTTCTGGACTAACTTAGCTTCCTCTCCTTGCCTTGCTAACCTGTTGGGACTAATGGTTTTTGTACCCATTTCTGCTGAAGCTTGATACATTTCTATTTTGTTGTCCTTTGTATAATGCCTATTCGGAGTTTTTTTTACTGCTGCTTTTCTTTTGATATGTTAAATTTTTGCACGTAAGAGCTGTCGGTATTGTTTATTTTTGCCCAGCATATTTGCAGACATACTGGCAAATTTGAAAATACCAGGATGAATTTCCAGATCAGTTGACCTTCATGCTTAGGTATGCAATTTCCTCTGTACAGAGATGCAAGCTTTTGATTTGGAAACAGGACAGCAGTTTTGTTGTGTAGATGCTGCTTCACGGTCCACTGAAAACTCTTTACCCATTGCTGGCACTTCAGCTGCAGAGAAGTGGGCACCTCTGGGAAGGAGCTTCCCAGCTGTGGTGATCCTCCTCACCCAGCACTGGTGCTCCCTGTGACTCCATATTCCCCTCAGTGTTTGCTCCAGGGGGTCTCTCTGTGGGGCATCATGCAGAGCAGCAAACCCAGTGAGCACTTTGGAGGGCTGAGGGGCTGTGCTGGGCATGGGGAGTTAGGAAAGGGCAGCCCTGTCAGGAGATCTCTGCCACCAAGAGAGACGGTGGTCGTGGAAGCAAACAAGGTGTGTTCTGAATTCTACGGATGTATTCCAAGGTGAAGAAACCTGGCGTTATGCAGGGGGATGAAATTGTTTAGGACAAGAGGAAACACAGGGATGCCTATCCTGCATAGAGCTCTTCTTGGCACTGTCATGTTTTCAAAATGGTTAAAGAAGAAAAAACACAATTTGCTAAAGAGATTTACCTGCACATTCTGAAAAATGGGTACCGCAATCCTTAATTATCTCTAGGCTCACTTAGCTTTTCTTAGTAAAGTATTTAAAATGCCCAAACTCAAGTATTATTGTGATCAATAATTTCACTGGTATCTTTGTAGCAGGATGTCAGTGCTTTCCACTTCTTGGAGGCTGACACAACCATATTTTTGTTTGCATCCTTTTTAAGGGATCTTTCTCGCAAAGGGCGGCAGTTTATTTGGCTTAGGCTTAGGTTTCTGAGTTAGGTATCATCTGAAAAGTTGCTTGTTTTCAAAAGATTCTGAGGAGTCTTTTGTAGTGTTAAAGTTCGTGTCTCTTTTTTGATTCTCTCTTATAATTTGATGTTCAACTGGTGACATGATTTTCAGATGTACCATTTTCCCCCCAGTGTGTACAGGGGGAGGAGGAGGAACCATGGCTTCCTCAAGGTTGACTGGAATGTTTTAACTTCTATAGCAAATGAGGTGAGAATGAAATTGTCAGAAGGATAGAGACTAAATTATTGAAGCACTTGACTGTTTAAAGTGGCTGGGGATGTACTATAAAAGGTGTGAGTCTTAACAGTCAAATGTGTAAACAGCACCTTATTCCTTCCTTGTACCTGATTTCTCACCACTTGCTTTATAGGAGAGCCTAAATCAGTGTGGGAGATATTGCAGTCATTCTCAAAGTGTTAGTTTACAATGCCTCCACCAGAAGAACAATCTATTTCCGTATAGAATAGCAGAGAGAAAAGCATTTTCAAGGAAGATTAATTGAAGTAATTCATCACTTTAAAATGAAGAAGGTGCATCAAACAAAAATAAAAGCTAAGTATTTTATGCGCCTCTATTGAAATTTGATAACCATTTGTTTTGCTAGAAAATATATGTGGACTGGGCATCTAGTGCTTGTCTACACAGTACAACCATGTGCTATAATTATATGCTATAATTATACCAATATAACTCCCTATGGAGATATTCTTATACCAGAATAAGAGTTTTTATGGTTTATCTTACTCTGCTTCCAAACTGTGTAAGCTTAAGAGGGAAAGGGTACTCTTATGCTGGAGAAAGTTTCCACACTGAGATAGTTATATTGGTATAATTACGCATTTTTTTACTTCAGTGTAGAAGTCCCTTGTGCCTTTTCAGCTTTGAACTTTAGTTAAGAATTTCTTGGTTGTGAGAAGTGTCTAAGCATTTATATGGTATATTTTTATAATGGGACTTGGGTATTTAAACCACTTACTTAGGCCAATTAACAGCTTCCTGGGCTGTGGATAACAATAGGATATAAAAAGGAATCAGAATTCACATTCCTAGCTGCTTGGATATATCTGCATATCCTGTTATTTTACCAGTATTTGGTGTACAGTACAGCAGGTGGAATAGCGTGTGGCTGTCTAATTTAGAGTTCTGTGTTGGACACTTTTTGTCTGCTGTTTCTCATTATTGCTTGAGTTTTGTTGTGCTGTGGCTCTAATTGCATGTATCTCCATGGGTCACAGAGAGATGCTTTCTTGATGAAGTTGAAAAAACTGCTTCCAAAAATGTTAATTGTTTGGAGAATTGCTGAAATTTATTGATCTTTACACAAGATGGGACCATAATTGACTTGCTAGGCACAAGTTGTGCAAGGAGCAGCTTAAATTGGAATCAGAGGAAGGGGAAGGTGCAGGATCCCTTTTGGTATGCAGTGTATTCAGTAGAAGGGTGATGATGTGTAGAAGGTATGTTTGGTAGGGGTGCTGTCTCTTGCCTGCTTTAGTCAAAGGTGGGTACTTAGAGAGAGGTATTCATATGGATGGTGCTTTGAAGTTGACCATCTTCTCTGGTTCTCTTCTCCCCATATCTCCTTTGCTGCATAGCACACAGCTCATCTCATCCTTACATTCACACCTCCCCAAAACCAGGAATATGTAAATATTTTTACAGTGTTTTTGCAGTTTCTGTAAATATCAACATAAATTACTTAGAAACAGTTTTTCTTACATACCTTTTTTACTCCTTATGAAAAGACTGGTTTGAAAAACGTCTTTTTATTCCCTTAATTTTCTTTTATACATGTATCTAGTATGTTTGTGGTATTGTAATGTCCATGTGATCTAGTTTTGCTAGGAATTGAGGATTATGACTGGAAATAAAAAATTGCAGGAATGAGTGAAACCTTATAATAAAATAGAGGTGATGTAATAACCTCCAAATCATAGAAGAGCAGGGCTTGAAGTGACATCAAGAGGTCATTTAATCTATCCGTCAGCACTGAGACAGGATAAGGCAGACCTAACATTCATGGCAGATGTTCATCTGTCCTGTAGTAGCAAAAAAGAATTATTTATACTTATCCTTTCCCCTTCTCTCCCCAAAGCTTTGTGCAAGCTGAACTTTACACAGAATTGGTGTGAGAGAATATATGGATTCCTTCAGGATTATTTCAAGTTTCTAAGTTACTTGTGTTTTTTGGAAACTCTGTATTTTCTGTCAAAATAGTCTAATTATGTTTGGGTATTTTTGAGTGTAATATCCCATTTTAATTTTATCTGGCTCTCTGTTGTTCAGGTGTATTTCTTCCTGAAATGATTATTTTTCTGTGTTGGCTTTGTAACCAGTGTCTCCTCTTCTTTGGCATTGAGCAGTTTAGTTTAAAAATGTGTAGCATTTCATTTTCATACTTGACAGTATTTCTGGTGTGTAATCAGTTTCAGTTTTCCTTTTTTTATTCAATTTCTTTTTGCATGAAAGAGCTGAGCAGAAAAAAGAAAAACAACTGTGGGTAGGAGTGTAGAAGTGAGAAGGAGAATGTGTTCAAGAAATGATAGTACTCAGCAGAAGAGCTGGGCATAGGTGGAAATGTCAGGTTAGATACGAAGTGAACAGTGTGGCCTTAAGTAAAGATTTATATTCTTTGAAGAATAAAGGGAACATACATACGTTTCAGAATTTTACTTGTGGTATCTGCAGCTCTTTAATCTAAATTGAAGGTTGCAAATGAATGTCAGATGAATAGCATCTTTCTAAATTGAGTAATACCTGAAATTGGAATTGTGGATACCTTGTTGCTAAAATGAGTCTTTGGGTTTGTTTGTTTCATTTTGCCTTGGTTATGTCAGCTGAGAAACATCTGTCTTTGCTGTTAAATGACCTCTTCTGACTAGGCCAAGTGATTTTGACTGAGTGAACTGTCTTGAGCCCTCTACAGCTGCGGGAAGGTGCTGATATAAGTTGCCACCTTGGAGAAGGTTTAGATGTAAATATACTCAAATAGCTTGCCCCCAGAAATAGCTTACTCAGACTTACAGAAAAGATTCCCTGTACCTGTACTGCTTCGGTGTTCATGAAGGTAGTGATTCCCTTCCCTTTCCTTCCAATCTAATCTGATTGTTAATTTTACTTCTGTTCTAGATTTAGTAATTTTAGGAAGTTGGGAATACTCTATTTTGGGTTGTGCCCAAAGGGGGCTCATTAATCCTGAAGATCCTCTCTAACAAATAAAGAAGTTTCTTTGAAGTGCGTTTAGATAGTTGTGTTGGTATTTTTGTGTGATGGCTGATGTGGACTCTCTTAAGGACTGGGAAATAAGAAAGAGATAGGCATAGAAGTGGAAAGAAGCCAAGAGTTTTCAGGCAGAGAGAATTTGAAAATATAATGGTTTCTGCTGTGGGAGAGGGAAGGCAGTTCTATGAATATGGCATAATCAG
>WAAG01079292.1:28093-43317 GCA_013390105.1 Tichodroma muraria
GGAGGTGCTGGAGGCCGCGCAGGGAGGAGCTGCTGCCGCGCGGGTCTCGGCGGGAGGATCGGGGATACCCAGCGCCTGTACTTCTACTCGCTTTTGTGTCTCGATTTCAGCCAATCGAAAAATTAAAGATTCATCGTGCCTCCTTTACTTCCTGATTCTGTTCCCCTCTTTTCCTGTAGAAGTAGCTGTGCGAAGCCATAATGCTTTTGTTTTTCTCTTCGTTTCTTTTAATATTCTAGACATGCTCCGTTTATCTACAGTACTCCGTCAGATAAGACCAGTGTCCAGAGCCCTCGCCCCCCATCTAACACGAGCCTATGCAAAAGATGTGAAGTTCGGAGCAGACGCGAGAGCTCTGATGCTACAAGGAGTAGATCTTTTAGCAGACGCTGTAGCTGTCACCATGGGGCCAAAGGTAATGGAAGATTTGGCCTTTGTAGTAACACAGAGCGGGCTGAAAATACTGTAACAGAGACCAGTTGTTGGGTTTCTCTCGGTGAAGCTGCACGATTGTATTTGCAGAACTGCAGCGCAGAGGGGTAGGGGCATGGACAGACTCCTGCAAGCTGCTGTAGTCTCATATTTGTCACCAAAAGTGGGACAGTGGTGCGTGTGCTTTTCATAGTAACAAAGTAAAATCCCTTGGATTCCTGTGAAAGGTACAATATATTCGTCTAAACAGTTGGAGGGTTAAGGAGATGTGCATAATGTGTTACCAGCCTAGTTGATAACCTGTAGCAGTGCAGTAGATAATGTAACCATCTGTGTCATGGGGTAGGTTAATTAGCATGTGGGCGGCTTGGTTGGGTTTTTTTATGGTGTTTGTTTTGTTTGTTAATTTTTTTTTTTTTACAAATTAAAATCTTGTATTAGTTTGCCTTTTAATGTAACAAGCTTTAGAAAACCTCTAAAGTGTAATGCTGAGCTTTCAGTTGGCTGGTAAATGTTACCAGCCTAAGTGAAATTTTGTTTTAGTGGCATTCATTTGTGTTACCCTATACTTTGTCCCGTAAGGGAGATCTGGGTCTCTTGGAAAACCAGCTGTGGTATTCTGCATAGTCATGTAATGTGCAGTAGGGCTTGAAATGCAATTCCTGTTTTTGAAGAAGAGACACTGATTTTCTTGGGGCTCATGTGAATATCTGTTCCCTGTAAAAGCCTGTGTGTGATAGTTCTTCTTAGGGCTACTTGGCCTTTGTAACATTATTTCATGTGTTTTGTGCACATTTTTAGTGCTCTGTCAGCTTTAGTCAAAGGCAAAAATGCCATAAAGCTGAGCAGATGAAGGTTAAGGAACAATTATGTCAGGAAGCTGTGGCTACTTCCATCAAGGAACAAAGTTTAAGTGTAGTCAGTTAATTTGACTCTTGTGGTTTTGGATCAGGCCAGTTTGTGAATGCTGAAGCATAGTTCTAATCCACTGGCTAAAGGGCAGTCGCTGATGCAACTTCATGTAACCTTAGGGGATTTTTGTTTGTTATGCTGTCCTCCATGCATTTGTAAAAATGGAGAGGTTGTATTGCAGTGCCTGATTCTGCTTTTGGCATTTTTGAGAAACATCACCCTGGTGAGGAAACTTCCTTTGGCGCTGTTCCACATTTTAAGGAACCCAGTTTGCAGTCTCACACAATCTTTTGGTACTGCTCCAGCATGTTGAACAGGACTGGTTTGTGTGGGAGCTCAGCTTCTCAATATGCAGGACCATTCTAAACACTTGTGCAGTTACTGGTGGTGTTTGTTCCCTTCTTCAGGAACGCAGACAGGTGTTTTTGCTGAGAGCAAGCCCTTTTGTTATCTAGGTTTTGGTGTGCTTTTGGTGTGCTTTTCAGAGCTGCAAAACAAACATTTGGAATAAGTCCATATCAAAATACAAAATAAAATTAAGCAAACTAGGAGACATGTGAAAAATGTACTGGTAGCATGCTCCTCCAGAGAGGAGTTTTCTGATTTTTGAATCACTTTTATGTTAGAAGTGAAGGTCAAGTAAGATAGTAGTAGGGAACGCATTATTTTGGCATAACTGTTCCGTGGCACAGAGGTAAATTTCCGTAAGCTCTTCCCCAGGTTCGGCCTGAGTAACTGAAGCAGAACCTTGTAGCTGCTGGGGTGGTTGTGCTTCAGGAGCAGCGTGGCCTCATGCCTGGCAGGCAGCCAGGGCTGCTTCGGTCACTGAGGCAGGGGAGGGGCGCAGGCACCACAGCGCAGGGAGCTGCATGGGAATCCTTGCCTGGCACGGGATCCCCGCCCTGGGCTGGGAGAGCTCTGGCAGGAGCCGCGGGGAGCAGGACCTGCCAGACCAGGGGAGAGGACTCGTGCAGGGCCGGCTGGGAGAGACTCTGCTGAGGTGGGGCAGTTGCTCTCCCTTCCCTCTTTCAGCAGCTCCAGCTGTCAGGATAGTAGAGGAGTTTCAGGGCAGCAGTGGACCAGAGACGGCTCCTTGTGTTTCTGCTGCCTCCAGCTCAAAGTGGAACATGATTGTTTGGGGCAGCTGTTGGCTACCGAATTCATCTGTGAACAAGCAGTGTCCTTGTGCAAGTGCATTTGCCTCGTGGTCCGTGTATGGTTCACAGTTTCCCAAGTTAGCTGTGTCTGTTGGATAGAATAGTCCAGCTTTTCAGTTGGATCCAAGTGCGAACTAAGATGAGAAGCTTGGTAACTTGCAGTGTTTGAGAAATTATTGTAACACGCAAACACAAATTTGAAGTATTCTCAGTTCTCTTTGCTCATTACTAATGAGATTTGCAAGTCTGCTTTTTTTTCTTACAGCATATGCAACAAATTGAGCCTTTTATTATTTGTTTTTCAATGTTTCTTGTGATCTGATAAAAATTTTGGAAATTTGGTTCTTTGAGTTGCTGTATTTTAATTTTGGGGTAAAATATTAGCATTAGAAGGAATCTCTAGTTTTTTCTCTAAGGTCAGTCTTACTTAATTGCAGACTGTGATATTAAGCATTATAGCTGAAGAATGGAGCCTCGTTCTGTGAAAGCATAAAGCCTTTGAGCCATTTTTCTGGTTTTGGAGAACCTTGGTATTAAAGTGTGGGCTTGCAAAGTCCCAGCTGAATGCCCTGTGTAAGGTGTTCAGCTGTGGCTCTTCAAAATTTTCAGCCGAGCTCTTGAGAGTAACGTGTAATGGGTTGGCTTGGACTTAAAATTTGTTGTTTGTCCCCCTAGGGAAGAACAGTTATTATTGAACAAAGCTGGGGAAGTCCCAAAGTGACGAAAGATGGCGTGACAGTAGCAAAGGCAATTGACTTGAAGGACAAATACAAAAACATCGGAGCCAAGTTAGTTCAAGATGTTGCCAACAATACCAACGAAGAAGCAGGAGATGGTACCACTACTGCAACAGTGCTCGCACGTGCTATTGCCAAGGAAGGCTTTGAGAAGATCAGCAAAGGAGCCAATCCAGTAGAAATCAGGAGGGGTAACTGTTGTTTTTAATATTTGATTGCTGTCTTTTATTTTTCATATGCTAAATTTGACTTGTTTTCTGTTTGAAAAGCCACCATAAAGGGTTATATGAAGTGATGCTTAGAGAACCCAATTGTTTCTCTTACACTGCAGACTCAAAACAGTCATTAATTTTTCTAGTTATTATACTATTTTGCATGTAGTCGACCTACTTAGTTTGTTGTAAGTGAACTCCAGTTAAAGCCGTTTCTGCATTTAATTAATACAATAGCCATGTGAACAAATCTGTGGCAAATTTCTATCAGGACAGTATCTCACACCAATTTAAAATATACAAGTGACTGTATGGAACAAGAACTGTTTGGTTTGGAACGTGGAAACAATGCATTTTTGCAGTGTGGACTTCTGTTTGAAAGGAAACCTGTTTGTTGTGGTGGGTGGGTGCTTGGTTTGTGTCTTGCGTGCTCTGTACCTTGTTTGCTCACGAGTGCTCTGTTCATCTTCAGGGGTGATGCTGGCAGTGGACGCCATCATAGCTGAACTGAAGAAGCTGTCGAAACCTGTTACAACTCCAGAGGAAATTGCACAGGTAAGAAAAAACACACAATAAAATGTAACCTAAGTTTAGGCAGCTATTTCTCAGAAAAAAGTTTTGTGAGGTCAGGTTTAATGAAGTTAGGTTGTGTGCATTTGACACTGAGTGCTTTGCTTTATACATCAGACATAGTCTTCGGTTGCGCTGCTAGAAGCTAGTTCAGAAGCGGGCAGATTTTTTCCATCTTCAGCTTTCATTTCAAAGTGTGGTCTTAAAATATAATTGTGTGTGCTTGGGAAGAACTGACGGGAGCAAAGGTCTGTTGAGAATGGAAGTGATGGCAGGGTGGCGAGGGCGTGGCGGGTGTGCTGTGGGAGGTCAGGTTCAGGTGTGTTGGTGGTCCTGGGTTATTTGTCCCTATGCCTGGAGATGGCCTGGGCGTGAGCTCAGTGCGAGGAATCTGGCTCTGTGCTGCAGCTGCCTAAGAGCCCGAGCCCTTCTAAAAAAGTTCCTGGTACCTGCTGTGAGTGCTGCAGTCAGCTGCTCTGCCTTGTCAGAAATGTGAGCATTGCAAATGGTTATTCTGATTTATTTACTTTTTTATCATGAGGAAGCACCTTGCGTTGGGAAATGAGATTAAATGTCTTACTCTTTCAGGTTGCCACAATATCAGCAAATGGAGATCAGGAAATTGGCAATATAATCTCTGATGCAATGAAAAAAGTTGGACGAAAGGGTGTGATCACTGTCAAGGTAAGAACTGGCCAACATACAAAGTGCCAAATGACCGTCTCTTCTGTTAGGGCTGGGTTTTGCCACATATGATGCTGCTGCTGCAGCTCACATTCCATAATTCCTCCCCAGCTCCTTTATACCGGAGTCTGATCACTGTTCCCTTTTACATTCTTTCTATTTTGGAAAGAAGCACATGAAACTGATGTGGGATCCAAAGCCTTTCAATCTATTGCACGTAATATGCTAAAACTGTGCTTAAGCTTTTGATAGCAAATAGGAGAGATTTTAATGCAGACTTTCTTGCATCTAAACAGGATGGAAAAACTCTAAATGATGAACTGGAAATCATTGAGGGTATGAAATTTGACAGAGGCTACATCTCTCCATATTTTATTAACACAACTAAAGGTGAGTTAACAATAAGCCACGTCAAACACCTTTCAGTGGCTCGTGTCAGTCAGAAATAATGGCACGTGTTAAAGGCTTTGCAGTCCCTTATGCTGTGCACCACAGCAAATAGAGCAGGGGGTCCTTCCCCATCAGAAAATTTGAACTTGGTAAAAGCTTGGAGTTTTGGTGGTTTTTTTCTTCTCTGCAAAGTGTTCTTGTGAACATCAGGCTGGCCTTGCAACACAGAACAATGTAGAATTGAGAGTGGAGTCTTGGAGAAAACAGGTTGGCTCTTTTTTTTTAAATGTGTTTGGAAAGTGCAACTGTTGCTCCAAAGCACCTGCTTAAGTTAAAATAATGCTCGATATGTTTTTGTAGTGGAATTGTTCAGGTAATGCATGTTGTTTCTGCAGGGCAGAAATGTGAATTCCAGGATGCTTATGTTTTAATCAGTGAAAAGAAAATTTCTAGTGTACAGTCCATAGTTCCAGCTCTTGAAATTGCCAATGCCAACCGCAAACCTTTGGTCATCATTGCTGAAGATGTTGATGGAGAAGCCCTCAGCACTCTAGTCTTGAACAGGTGAGGCTTAAAATCCATTTTTTTCTATGGTGTAAGGCTGTTTGTTCTCTCACCTGTGCCTAAGAAACAGCAGCTTCTAACATCACCATGCTTTGTATCAACTCAGAATTTTGGTTGTGTCCTAACTACCTTTTAGGGAAAAAACACCTCAGTTCATGACGGTCTCTTTTCTTGACTGTTAGAGCTGCACTGAAATAATTTGGCTTAGTAATTAGACTCATTCTCTGAATTTTTCTCTTTAGACTGAAGGTTGGCCTTCAGGTTGTTGCTGTAAAAGCACCAGGTTTTGGTGACAACAGGAAAAACCAACTTAAGGACATGGCGATTGCTACTGGTGGTGCTGTAAGTTAATAATGTTTAAGTGGCTTTTTGCTCCTAGGAATGTTAATGCTTTTTGAGGAGGAACATACTGTGCATTTTCAGGTCCTTTGCTTGTATTTGCTGGGTTGCAGGCTGTGTTCTGTTTTTTCAAAAATGTAACAGCAACTGATGAGTTTGAATCTTCCTGGTTTTTTTTAAATGCAGACACTGATAATTGCTGTGTAATACAATCCTGGCCAACCATAAATGGTACATCCTTGTAACTGACTGAAGTCACAAGATTTCCTTGCAGGATTTAGATTTTTAAGGGGAAGGAGGAACTCCAAGGCAATTATTGCCTTTATAAAACTGATTGTTTCACAATTGCCTGGACTCAGATGTGGCAAACATAACTATGTAAAATGCTTGGAAAGGACTGCATGAATTTTCTTACTACTAAACTTTGCATATAGGTGATTTACTGATTAATGTCCCTTTAGGCTGCCTGTTTTTAATAGACACTTCAAAATCATAGCGTGCTATTGGGACCCAGAGGTTGAATTAAAAGTTCATGTTTAAGGTAATGACAGCACAAAGTAACAAACCAACAGACTGCTCTGAAGTCAGTGACATGTCAATATCTGTAACTTCTCAAAACATGAGGAGATGAGTAACGGGACACAAGGAAACACCACGAAACTGTTAGGGAAGGTTTAGGTTGGCTATCAGGAAGAGGCTCTTCACCCAGAGGGAGGAACTGCAATAATGTGGTTGTTTTGCTCCATTAGCCTGCTGTATGTGTTTATGTACCTGAACACATAAAAAAACCCTGACGTACGGGGAACCTCTGAATTCCAGCATTTCACATAATTTCTTTCAGGTGTTCGGAGAAGAGGGTTTGAACTTAAATGTGGAAGATATTCAGCCTCATGACTTTGGTAAAGTTGGAGAGGTCATTGTGACAAAAGATGACACCATGCTCCTTAAGGGGAAGGGTGAAAAGGCTCAGATTGAGAAACGCATTCAAGAAATAATCGAACAGCTAGAGGTTACCACCAGTGAATACGAAAAAGAGAAACTGAATGAGCGATTGGCCAAACTCTCTGATGGAGTAGCAGTATTGAAGGTACTAAGAACTTGATGAAATGATGAACTAAAGCTTGGGCTTCTTGAGTGCTGAGGTGCAGAAGAAGACTGCCAGTATGGGAGAGGGTGGGTTGGCTTTCTGGCGCTTTTTAGGCATCGGCTGCTTAATTGGGTGGCAGCAGTGCTGTCCCACCTGGGCTCCTTGTGCGGACCTTGACGCGTGGCTTGCTGCTCGCAGGTGGGTGGCACGAGCGACGTTGAGGTGAACGAGAAGAAGGACAGGGTCACCGACGCCCTGAACGCCACCCGTGCGGCCGTGGAGGAGGGCATTGTCCCAGGAGGTGGCTGTGCGCTGCTGCGCTGCATCCCAGCCTTAGATGCCTTAACTCCAGCCAACGAGGATCAGAAAATCGGTAAGCAGATGACTTGAGGGTGTTGGTGGAAGTTATACAAGCAGGCTTTCTCCTGTCCTGAGGCTTTATCGGGTGGCTTTCAGTGAGTTTTTAGTTACTTGATCTTAGGAGCATCGCATTTCTTTGTGTGGTGATCTCTGCTTTTGAGTGGGAAGGAGCTTTTTCACTGCATTGCTGACTGGACTGTTTGAGACCCACTAGCAGTAAAGCAGCAGGATCCCAGCACAGAGTGGCAGATGTTTAGAGTTGGGAGCTGGCTGTTCAAGTCTTTACACACAGACAAAATCTAATAATGCTCAAGAGATTGTGTGGCAAATCAAATGGAAGAAGGCTTTTTGTCATGTTACACATAAAGTAATGATACTCCTTACTACTTCTTGTAGAAGTAAAACTAAAATGTGCGTGAATATCCTGCGGAGATTGCATTTGTTGGCAAGTGTCAAGTAGCAGAGGATCTTTCCTCCTGGAACTCATAAAAATAGCTGATGTTCTTGCTTGGAGAGTTTTCTCTTTGTATTGATCTCCAGCACAAGGGCATTCCTTGGCAGTGGGAGTGGTGTTTGTACACGGAGCTCCAACTACCCTGTTTCTTGCAGGCATTGAAATAATCAAGAGAACACTGAGAATCCCAGCAATGACTATTGCAAAGAATGCTGGTGTCGAAGGATCATTGATAGTTGAAAAAATCCTGCAGAGCCCATCAGAAGTTGGCTACGATGCAATGCTTGGGGATTTTGTAAATATGGTAGAAAAAGGAATCATAGACCCAACGAAGGTAACCTAAAGATCTTAATTTTCAGCTTTGCTTCCTCCCACCTCCTGCGGTGGTCGGCAGGTTTTAAGTTGTTTCTTGCCTATTTTTAGGTTGTGAGAACTGCTCTGATGGACGCCGCAGGTGTTGCATCTCTCCTATCAACAGCAGAAGCAGTGGTGACTGAAGTTCCTAAAGAAGAGAAGGAGCCGGCAATGGGAGGAATGGGTGGGATGGGCGGAGGAATGGGAGGTGGCATGTTCTAATTCCTGGGGTAGGGATGCATCATGAGCTGTGCTGTTAAAGACTGACAGTTCTGACTTCAAAAACTTGAGCTATCAGTGTGAGAGGATGGATAGTGACTGAAGTGAGGCTGGTGTTGAAAAGAATCACTGTAACCATCAGTTACCGGATTTCATTTAACACACGTGTAATTGTTTACAGTCATTGTCCATGCCTACAGATAATTTATTTTGTATTTTTTGAATAAAGACATTTGTACATTCCTGATAACTGGGTGCAAGATCCATCTACCAAGGTCCTGATTTGAACTTAATTAAGGCACTTGATATTCTATTTCAGAATTTCTTGGTGCTTGCCAGTACTAGGAAGAACTTGGAAGCCACTGTGCGTGAGACTAGACAATTGTGTACAAAGTAGGCAAATAGAGTTATGTGACCTTTATGTAATAAACTGCTGAAAAGTTATAAAATGTATCACCTTCTTCATCTGCACACAAAGCCATAGTTATGGGAGAGCCTGGACAGCCTGCTGCTTCTTCAAAGATTGAGTAGAAATTGACACTTATGCTTGAAAAAATGACAGGGCATTTAACTCTAAGAAACATTCCTTTGTCTAGAATGTTTCTCAGAAATGCAAGTGCTTTAATTTTGGTAAGAAATATCTAAGCTGAACTGCACTACAGTTCTTTGAAATATTAAACAATGCTCTGAAAACAAGGCACGTGCACTGACTTTATTTTGCCCTGTCTCTCTGGTTGCTTCACGTGCTGGAACAGGCCCAGTGTACTTTCACAGGCCCAGGGGAAGGGGCATGCCCCGAGGGTATCCAACAGGTAAGGCTTTGCTAAGACAGGGTTCTGGGGTTTTTAGTTTGCTCGGTTACAGCATATGGTTACTTCCTTACCTTGAGCCTTCCATTCTTACCTTCCTCTTTTCTGGTCAGGGGTGCAGGATTTAGTTATTTTGCACTGGAAACGTTGCTGCCCCTTTTCTGTGTTCTTTGACCTGACACCACCACTAACATTGTGTAGTCTTTCCTGCTTTCCAGCCTGCGGAGCAATGCCGTTCCCAAACTTGTGTATGTTTATATCTGATTGCCCCAACAATCAAAATTTCTTTTCAACTTCTCAGTTCTGTACGAATGACCGTAATTCAGCTGTTGCTTTCCCCAGCTTCCTGCCCTTAATAAGAACTGTCCTTCCACTGATGGGATGTGTGACATTCTAATTTTAAGTAAAATGGTCTGAAACTGTTTCAGGGCTGATTTTATTTTGAAGTATACTTTTCTACATTATTTAATATGTTGTTCTGTAGTAACCATATGAATTACATATGCCTCAGAGAAAGGACCAGCCTCAGCACCTGGCCTGAAGCTTCACCTAATTTCAGTAAGGAAACGTGGTAATGCAAGG
The DNA here is from genome assembly GCA_013390105.1 of Tichodroma muraria. Classification (NCBI taxonomy): domain Eukaryota; kingdom Metazoa; phylum Chordata; class Aves; order Passeriformes; family Sittidae; genus Tichodroma; species Tichodroma muraria. The sequence goes on from WAAG01079292.1 coordinate 37,956, forward strand.
CAGCATAAAGTAAGGACTTAGAATCTGTTTAAATCTATTCACTTGGTTTCTTCAGAGACTGGGAAGAAAATATTTCAGGAATAGAAGTACTGAATGTGTCATTTAAGCATGATAGCATCAGTGGGAGCAGGGTACTGAAAAACCTCAAAGACTGAAGCTTTAGTGCTCTCTTTGTATGATTTATAATGACAGCTGGCCTTGGCTGTGCTTGTCTGCAGGAAGCACAGGGCCTCTTGTTCCCTGCTTCCAGGGAGGACAGCACTGGTACCTGGTTCTCAGAGGGTAACACTCATTTTAAAGTGTTCTGTTTGCTTTAGGTGAGATGGAGGTAACTAGAGTGCAACATGTAACAGGGAAGGAGTGGCAAGGGGCAAGTTCAGCCTGCCAGATGTACTACAAATTCCAGATAGGTCTACTGGGAACCACTGGCTAGAGCTGGGATTGCTGCACTCAACAGTACTCCTTATGCACTTCATCCCTGAGAACGGGGCAGTTCTAGAGCAATTGCTGGTCACTCCAGGAGCAGCTGGAGCCCCCTGACTTACCTTTGCCATTCATTTGGATTAATAGCACCACTCCTCAGTGGTTGTCAAACTGTGCCATTCCCTGGGAAGCCAGTGTGTCAGTTGGCCTCTGCTTGGGCAGAGCCGGCTGAGTTGATGCTGTGAAGTTACATTCCCACAAAGTTGAGTTAATGTGTTACAGTGCTGAAAAACCCCAGAAGCTTGGCTGAGGCAGAGCTCGGGCCGTGATTCCAGGAGCCGTTAAACGGCAGCCTGAGATAGGCTGGGTTACAGGAGCTGCCGGGGGTCTGTTACTGATAAGGCTGTAAGCTGCACTTGATTGCAGCCTTTGAACGTTCTGTATCTGGCTGGCTGAGCAGGTGTGCCTGGCACAGTGTAAGATCACACCCACAGCTCAGATAAGAAGTAGATGCCCCAAAGGAGGAGCAAGGCACTTTGTACAAATAAAGTGTACCAACAAGTTTATAGCTGAGGTTGTTACAGTTTCCCTTTACGTCTGATGAACTTCATGCAGCATCAGCTCCCGAGGGATGCTGGTTTCTGGGCCGTGGAGTTTGGATGCTCTTCTTTCAAAGGCAGCGACCATCTGCTTTACAACTTCATCAAAAAATAGCGTAGCAAGTTTTGAGTGTAGAAGTGAACGAAATTCAAAAGAAATCTGTTTAAAAAAATGAAAGAGAATTATTTTTCCTATATATACTGTTGTAAAATGCTGTTACGAATTGACAACTCCATTAAAGAATCTCCAGTGGAGGCTGCAGGTAAGTTATAGAACAGTTAAAACAGGAATAGGTGAATGTGGCTGAGAAGGAAGCTCATGTTCCTTGGTCTGAGGACTGTACCCCTGGGCTTTTCCATTAGAAGAATACTCTCATTCAGTTCTCTGAAGTAGTCATTTACATTTACCTAAACTGTCCTTTCTTTAATAAATGATTCATTACAGAAGAGGTCTGGGGTAATGATAAACTACTGAGAAACAATAACTTATTTTGTGCACAGAATTCACATGGGGGACAAGAGTTGTCTGAAGAAAATCCTGCATGGCAAGACAGCAGACTAACAGGTAAGCTGGAGCATGCCCAAGAAACTTAAAAGTGGCTTGAAATAGTTACCTATTAAATGCCAACATTTTAAATCAGTCTTTCCTTGTTGGTGGCAGTAGTTATGGTAGTTCAAACAAGCAGTTTAATGACTAAAACTACAGATTTGGTTTGTGTGTCACATCTCCCACCTGAACAGCCCCCACTCCCAACCTGACACCAGCAGTCAATGAAATGGATTGAGTAATTTTTACCATTCCTGAAAAATCAGCAGAGTTAGTGTCACAAGGAGCAAATACAGCTTTTCCCATTCCTTAGGAGCAATGCATGTTGACTGCAAAGCAGTAGCACAGAAGTAATTAACGAGCTTGGACCGTAAGCCAAGCGTAGCTTCATTTACATTTGTTTGACCTCAAGCATCAGTAAAATTAATGTGCCTCTTGCAAGTCTGAGAGCTGTCATTTAGGGCATGCAGGGTTCGGCAGAGTGGGGATAATGAGTTTGGCATCATGTTCAGCAGTTATGTCAGTCTTGAGGCATGGTATACATTAATGAAGTTTGCAGGTGGTAAAAATGGTGGTGTGCTTCAGTCTACGAACCAAATCATTTCAGAGCGGAAACCAAAGTAGGAAAGTTCCTGCTGTCTGTGGATGTCTCCTGGAATCAGGCTGGCACAACAGGGTACAGCAGCTTCTGGGAACCAGCATAGCCCAAAACTCAACATTTTCTGATGTAAACAAGCGTTCTTGAAATCAAAGTTTTCTCGAGTATCTACAATTGCAGGGCCTGTTTTGAGGAGTTTGTTGTGAAATGCTTATCATCCCTGCCTGCACATACCCAGAGGCAAAGAGCAGCAGGGGTTAAGCTCAGCCAACTGCACTGGCTTCTGCTGCCTCAAAACAGGCCAAGCAGTGAGATGTATTGATAGTGCTCCCCAAGGAAACGAAAATGTCCATATCCAGTTCAGTTTTGGTTCCCTTTAAACTGAAGTTCTTGACCTGAAATGTCAAAATGTGGCTTTGGTTTGTGGAGGTGTGGTGCTGTTTTCTCACAGAGCCTGTACTTAGATTGTTTGGTTTAAACAGTTGTTTAATTCAAGTTTTGTAACTGATTTATGGCTTGGGTTAAAAGATAGCCTATATATGTTAGTAGAAAGAACTGACACTTGCCTAAAGAAATACAAATAACGAGCACATAACATGCAAACCATTAAAAATGTGGTTCTTTGAGTGTCTGTAAATTAATTTTTATTGTTGAACTGTATGAAGTGCAATACAGTAATAAGCTGAGAGTTAATAACCCGAGGAGGTTAATGTGCTAGTTTAAAAATACTCCAAAAGCTTTTTCCTATTTATTGAAGGTAATTTTCAAAGCAGAGTATTCCAGCAGATGGCAGCAGTATTAGCCCATCTCTGTGTACTTTTGCAGCCTCTTGCAACCCCCAGCTCAATGCAACACCTACACTTTGTTATAAAATGCAAGAAAAAAATGTGATGGCAGACAAAACAGATGACATGGAAAAGCAGTAACTCGAATAGAAACAGCTTTTCTGGGAGTGAAATCAGGCTAAATTATGCACTGGATTTAAGAGCAATAGTTTTGGGCTGCAGTGATATCCAGTCATAGATTAGAGACAGCAAAAATGTATCACGCTTGTATTAGAGAAGGAAGGAGTAAGGCTTAAAAAACATGTAAGAGTAGAACTGGAAGACAGGAAATTAAACTTATCAAACTGCAGCCCAAATAGGAGAGATGGCAGAACACTGACTTGCTGATACTAGGAGCATTTAGGTTGTAGAGTAATTAAAGAAAACAGCAAAGTACATTTAGCATTTCTCCCGTATTTGACTGTCTAAAAACTTCCATGTGTTTAGAACTGTAGGGTGAGAGGTGCCTGTCCTAGACTGTTTCATGATACATGGACACCTCACAGAAGGCTGCTGTCTCTGAAGGATACTGAAGTGGTTTCCAGCAGTAAAATTTGCAAAATATTTTTTTGACAGAATTGGCTAAAGCTAACTTGTTTTCTGTGTATAAGTGTTTAAAAAAATACTTCAGGCATTTAGAAAAGCCCCCTCAGTTGAAGATAAGTGTTTCTATGTGCTGCTCCTAGCATGTGGTAGTTTCAATTGCCATACTTACTGAAAAATCCAATGTACACGTCCTTGGATAACCAGGGATACCAGGGCTCAAACGCCACACTGTTTCCAAGTGATTAAAGAGTTTTCCATCTGTGCACGATGCCTAAAATAAAGTTTTAAAAATCAAGCTACAATTAGGCTTTTACAAATGTGACAAACAGGTATTACTGAAGCTTGTGTTTGTGTTTTGTTAAATAGTGATGGTCATGGCATAGTTAAAACTGTTCTTAGAGCGCAGCCAGCCTGAGATGCACAGTTGTCAATTATGGCAAAATAACTGAAGTCCTTCCAAGGCAGAGGAAAAACTTCTGTGTCGAGTGCCATAAAACAAATCTGTGGCATAGAACATCCAAATACATAACCCCAACTGGCTTGGAATTTGATTTCTGTAACTTTTTTTTGGTGTCTTTTTTTCACAAGTTCTTATTGTTACCCAGAGGAGCTCTGCTCCAACAGACTGTCCCCAGGGAATGGGTGTTGCTTGGATGGAAAGCTGTGGTGAGGTGACCCATCTCAAAGACTAATCACCAGCACAAAACCACCTAGTTTCTCTTTCCAGGAATGAGATAATGCATGGCCTTGCTACTTCTACATCAGAAAGGGAAGGAGTAGAGGGAAGATTAGATACAAAGACCTGTGCCTGCTTTCCCCTACTGCTGTCAAAACAGCAGAAAAAACGGGAAAACTGCCACTGTGTCCCCCTTTCTCCCAGTCTTAAAGTAGCAAACTCACTCCATGCTTTCTCCCTCAGCAAAACCTGATATTACCCATCTGATTTTTCCCATTGTTTAAGCCCTAAAAAAGGGAAAATCTTAAGCAATAAACCCATTACCATTTTGTGCCTGAGCAGCACACAAGGTGCATTTGCCTGGAGTTACTTGAGAGGACAGTGAAACAGTCCAAGCAATCACTTCCCTAGAAATATTTCTGCAGTTCTGAGGACACAATGTAAACCTCTAGGAAAAGTAATTGCAGCAGAGAAAAGGCTGATGATTCTCAGGAGAGGAAATCTGAAGAAAAGGCTTTCCTCACCACTTTTGTGTGTTTTTTTTTTCTGAGACAAGGATGCTTCTTTTGAGTGAATTAAGAGGGAAAAAGAGTTGGTAAGCCAATCTGAAAATAAATTAAAAAGTGATTTCCTCTCCTCCCTCATGTGGCAGATTATGTTTCAAAACACATTCGAATTCTCCCCAGTTTATCTAAAGTCTTTAAAGAAAAGAAAAACAAGTTTTGAGCCACACCCAGCATCGATTTTGTTTAAAAGCAAGATGTTCCTGGAATATTCAAATTTCAACAAACAAAAGTTAAGGAAAATTATGGTTAGGAGAAAAAAAAAAATGCAATTACCTTAACTAAGTGTGGTCTCACTAGGGTTACAATTGATGTGTATCTCTCTACTACAGGAGGGAATCCTATTTCTAGCTGTGCTTTGCAGTACCCAGAGCGCTTCGAGAGTATGTCTGACTTTTTACACCAAGGAACAAAGAGTTTGTAATTCTCCACAACAGCAACAACTTCATACATTTCCTGCATGGAATACCTGGAAATGGACACATGAACATTACAGTTACAAGGTATTTTGACTTCAAATTCAGTATTAAAAAGTTTCAAAGATGGTGTATGTGGCATAGGCAGTTGAAAGGTGGACATGGTCACT
>WAAG01079298.1:0-19183 GCA_013390105.1 Tichodroma muraria
CATGTATTTCAGAAGTCCTGGAAGAAAGCAGAACATTCTTCAGGCGGAATAAATTTAGTTACAGAGGATGGCTGCTAGAGAAGTGCATAGGGTTAACCAGGTCTCTCCCACATGCTGTGAGCATCAACACCACAGAGCACTAAGATCTGTCATACAAGAGACNGGGGAAAAAAAAAGCAAGAGAAAGCTTGTGGGGGAGATAACTTTTATCAGACCAGCCAATGCATTGCTTGGATTGCTGGGCTATCAGCTGTAGCAGTAAGGAGAGAAACCTTCAGTGCAAATGGTGCAAATGTCCAGCCTGCCCTCAGAAGTGACCCATATTCCTGGCAGTCTGGTCATGGAGAAGGGAGGGACATTCTTTTCTTACAGCTGTTGTCGCTTTGAAGCCTAAGTATAAGGGCAGGACAAACCAGCTCTGTACCTGGTTCCAGTCCCAGTCAGCATGTTGTGGTACAGTTTATCCAGTATCTTGTCTCCAGTCCAAGCCTGTGTGCATCTGAGGGAAGAAGTGTGGTGCTTAGAGTTCTGGTTGCTTCCAGTGAAGTCTCTGGGAGTTTTCTCCACTTTCTGAGGGACAGATCATACTGGCTCTGTGTGTTTGACAGAAAAATCCATTCAGTAGCAAGGTTGCATTTATTACAAAACACTGTCCTTCTGGATTATCACTGTCTCACCTGGGAAGTTCTTTTGTGGACAAGAAGAATACTCTACATTGGTTCAACAAATGCACTTCAGTTAAATGGAGTTCTCATCTAATGTTTCCTTCCCTGCAGGGATCCCCTTCCTTTCAGCTCAGTTGCTTCCATGTTTTGGGACTATAGCCTGTGTTATTTACTGGAGTTCTGGAGCTGGCAGCTCATGCCCAATCTCAGTCCCATGAGATGGGAACAAATTCCAAGAGTGAGAGGAGCCCAGCTTATTGCTTTGCTACTCTCCTTCCGCCTTGTTCAGCTTTCATACTTTACTCAGACCAGGGCAGCTGACATGGAAGAGGGATTCACTGGGATGAGGAAATTCCATGTTTTACCCATACCTGAAAAGGAAGCTAGTGTGAGCCAGTCAGATTATGTCTGCTCTCCCCAGCAGTGCTTATTTGCCTCTCCCATAAACTCATATCTGCAGCCCTTCTTTCTGCTCCACTTCATGTCAAGTCACAGTGGGGATTAATCTGGAAGTTTCTTTCATGGTGTAGAGTGTGCCAGTGTGGCAGGCACCAGGGCTGTCCAGGCTCTTACATCTGCCTTTCCCACTTTGCTCTTTTCATTAGGTCTAGGCTTGCAGATTCTATGCCATTTTAAACTGAAGCATCTGTTCTGGTGTTTTTTCTTCAAGGGCTAGAGGATATTTGCTTTAGCTGATAAAAGCTGTAAGTAAAGTGAGGTAAGAAGCAGGATGATGAAGCCCATGTGAATACAGCATGGTCAGATGAAGTGACTTATTTTGGAGTGTTTGTGATATCTCACATCTGTGAGGGTCCTTGTCACCCTTAATTTTGGGGCACTGGTCTTTGCATGTTGAAATCCTGTTCTTTGGGGAGCATTAATTTCTGTGGCTGTTGGGTTCTGAGCTGCCTGAACACGTTGTCTTCTGTTCTGCAGAGAAAGGAGTGGTGTTTGGTTCACCACTGACAGAAGAAGGCATTGCACAGGTTTCCCAGCTAATCGAGTACCTGCACAAAAGTAAGTGGCTCTGTTTGCTGTCTTCCTATCCCAATGGGTAACTGTCTGGCCCACCTCAGGTCTCTGGTGCAGAGTGACAAGCTCTGAGCTCTCCAGCAGCAGGAGTTGGGGACTGCACTGGGAAACTGTTCCCTGGAACTGCCTAGCAGATATGTTGGTCTCTTTCCCTCTGTACAAGGACTTTCTCTGCTCATAGGTGACAGCTTGAAGTCATGTCTCTGAATGCAGTTCACTGAGGTTTGCTGTCAAGCCCTGGAAAGAGGAGGGAACTGCTTTAGTAAGAAGTTGGGAAATCAGCCTCTGATTATTCAGTGCCATTTTTTCTCCTCTCTGCTGAGCAGATCTAAGAGCAGAAGGCTTGTTTCGAGTGCCAGGCAACAGCATCAGGCAACAGATCCTAAAGGATGCTCTGAACAGTGGTACAGATATTGACCTGGACTCTGGGGAGTTTCATTCCAATGATGTGGCCACCCTACTTAAGGTGTTCCTGGGTGAATTACCAGAGCCGCTGCTGACACACAAGCACTTCCATGCCCACCTCAAAATTGCAGGTGAGTGGGCAGCTGGAGGCAGTGATGGGTAGAAGGACTGGAACTGGCCTCCTAGAAAGCATGCTAGGCTGTGAAGTGTGTTCCTTAAAGGCAGCGTAAGAAGGAATCTTCCTGCCACCTAAGCCTGGTGAGGGAAAGACTAGAGCTGATTAACAAATCAGATCAAGTCTGTCTAGACCATTCTTCTCTCAGATACCACAGCTGTGAAGTCCACAGTGATAACCTGGGTCTCCATCTGTTTTATGTCTGGGGTTCTGAGCAAGTTGTGGTTTCTATGTATTTAGTAACTGTTATTGAACTACCTTATGTGAACTTCCTCCATCTTGCCTTCAAGCCATCACAGCTCTTAGCAGCTCTGTTGTTCTGTGGGAGGAGTAGCATAGATTAACACATCAAGTGGGGAGCTTGGGAGCTGGGGGGAAGAGAGATGGAGGGCCAAGAACTGTGCAGGGGTTTGTAGGAGATCTGCATATGAAGAGGAAAGGATAAGCAGTTGCAACAGATTGCTCTGAGGGAAGGTAATGTATGTCCTTCATGTTCTGCCTTGTGATTTGTCAGACTTGACGCTGTTTGATGAGAAGGGGAATAAGACCAGCACTCCAGACAAAGAGCGCCAAATTGAAGCCCTCCAGCTGCTGTTTTTGATCCTTCCCGCTCCCAACCGCAGTCTGCTCAAACTGCTGCTGGACTTGCTCTACCAGACTGCCAAGAAGCAGGACAAGAACAAGATGTCTGCCCACAACCTTGCCCTCATGTTTGCACCCCACATCCTATGGCCCAGAAATGTGAGCAATGTCTTAGTGTCTGTGGGTGGGATATTGCAAGGTAAAAAGCAAAAGCTTGGCAGGGGGAACACCAAGAAGAGAAGGTTCAGTACTGACACAATAATGTGAGGGTTGGAGGCTGTGATGGAGAAGTGGGAGCCTCCTGGCAGGACTCAGTTCCAATGTTCAGCCCAGACCTGCTTATGGGTCTCATTTGCAACTTATGCATCTCCTTTTGCAGTAAAATTGAAAGCACAGCACAGTCATGCTTCTTCTTAGAATGTCAGCTCTAGAAAAACCTTGCAGGTCTCTCTTCAAGGTTTCTTATCCTGCTGGTGAACTGCTTGGCCACAGTTATCTGTTTCTCTCAGAGCAGCTTTGGCTCTGTGAGCTCTGCTGTTGGTGTGCTGTAAGTCCTGCCTGCTTGTCATCTCAGAGTAGATCTCCTGTTGTGGCGCTGTGTATGTCTGTGTCCCAGAAGAGGCCCCTCCTCCTCCCCTTCTAATGGATGCACCTTTGGCTGTGTCCCCTTGCCAGGTGACAGCAAATGACCTTCAGGAAAATATCACAAAGCTAAACAATGGAGTGACCTTCATGATCAAACATTCTCAGAAACTCTTCAAGGTAAGTGTGCTTTGGCATCTTGCTCTCCTGCCTCCATCACCAGGAGACTGAATGCCTCTTGTCCAGTCAGATCCCACATGTTGAGTGTATATTTTGTGGGCTCTCTTCTGCAGTAGGAGAAGGAGACTTTCTACAAGAAACTGTTCCTATAGTGACTAAGGAGGAGGTCTTTGCTGGGCAGGCAGCCCTGGAGGTGGTTTTGCCAGGGCAGGTCAGCAGCATGGTGCAGTGTAACACTCCCCTCTGCTGGACACCAGCACCTGCTGCCCGGCAGGAAACCTGGCTCCCAAGGGCAGGTACACACCGGGCTGCACTCGGGTTCTGGCAGGATAAGGAAATTGAAGGGATTTGTCCTGCCTGAGTGCTGCCAAGAGCAGAATACCTGAGGCAGTGGGTTGTTTTGTTGTGAATTTCTCTGCAAATGGTCATCAGACCACTGTTGTTACAGCACTGTCCAGCTCTGAGCCGGGCGCTGTGGTAGGACAGCCAGGAGTGTGGGGCTTTCCACTGTTCCTCCAAGGAAATGTTTCTACAACAGTCTCTTGACTTCTCAGGGCCTTCCTGGTCACTGGATGTATCTGCTCGCTGCAGAGTCCTCCCGTGGAGAGTTACCCTTCTACCTTCTTTGTTAGGTCCCAGTTTGGCCAGCTCAGACCTGCAGCAATTACTTAGAGCAGGGTTCCACAGGAACTTTTCTCTACTCTTGTTCCAAGAGTTCCACTTGTGCTGAATGTCTGCTTGTAAAGGATACTGTGAACAGGGAGTTCATTTGGGACGTGAAATTCCATGGCTTTGTTTGCCCAGAATGGCTGAGTCTTGATACAAGTGGCTTGTGTTGTATAGCTGAAAAGCAACTTGCTGAAGCCACTGTTGCCCCAAGGCCAAAAAAATGTTAGCTAAACATACATTTGGCCTGTTCTCTGCTCATCGTCACAGGCTCCGGTGTACATCCGGGAGTGTGCCAGGCTACACTATCTGGGATCCAGAGCCCACACATCAAAGGTAAGGCCAGCAAATGCAGTGCCTGCCCTTCATGAAAGGGCAGAGGCTGTGATGCTATGAAGGGATCTTTGTGAGTGATAGAAGCTGAAAACAAACCAAGTCATGAAAGAGGATCTGTCAGAGGGCAGGAGCAAGAGAAGCATATGGTGGTAGTGCAGGCACCTGCATTAGGGAAATTGGACAGAGTTGAAGCATCTGTTAATCAAAAGCACAGGGAAAGAAACCTACAAGCCCATTTAGCAGCAAACCTGCTCGCTGTGCCCAGTACATGCAGCACCTGCTCCTTCACAGGGCTGTGCCTTCCAAACAGACAGACATGCCTGCTGCCATGGCCAGGACGCTTGGCAGAAGTGCTGAGATAAAGGCTACTTGCTGCCACTGGGACAACATTTGCATCTTGCCAGCAAATGGTTCCCTGCTTCATATAGCTGCAGAAGAGGGAAGATGCATGGCAAGGAGCTGCACTGACCCTTCTCAAGCCTGGAAGGGCTTCTGCAGCTCGCATCTGGAAGGGGAGGGAAGAAGCAATGGGGTCACCTTTGTATTGCTGTCACCTCTTCCTGGCACGGGGCCTGCTGATGCAGTGCTGCTGCAGAGGGGTAGGGAAAACACAGCCCTGTGCATTCACTGGGGTTGAGGCAGCTCACGAGACTCTTCCTAGCCTGGCTCAGATGGGTGGCTCATTGGGATTAAAGCATGGCAAGCGATTCCTGTCTCCGCTTTCCCAGGACGACCTGGATTTGCTGACGTCTTCTGGCTCCAAGGAGCTGCAGCCCCTCAAGTCTCAGAAGCGAAGCCGGCTGGACTCTTGCCATCAGGAGGAGACCCAGCAGCGCACAGAGGAGGCACTGAAGGAGCTCTTCCACCACGTCCACAATATGCCTGACTCTGCAAAGAAGAAGAAGCTTATCCGGCAGGTAGTGTGGGGAGGAAAGATATCTTGGGGTATGCTTGTCAGCACAATTCTGGGCACTGGGCTAAAGACAGGGCCTTCTTGAGAGCTGCTCCTACTCCTGGGCAGGCTGGGGAAAGTGGGCTCTGGGCTGTGTAAGGGGCAGAGCTGTAAGAAGACAGGATGAGGTGTCCTGGATGTTGCTGTACCAAGCAGCGCTTTTGAACTCTGTTTTTCAAGCTAAGGACTTGCTAGCCAGCAGTGTCCCAGTCCTGATCATGGCCTTGTTGAGCTTCCTCCCTCAGAAAGGGAAAAGTTTCTTCCTCTGTTGCCTGCAGAGAGTGGACAAACTGGTCTCCTCTTGATCTCAGACAACTTGCTGCACCATACAGACTGGTCAATATGGTCAGCACCAGTCGTGGCTGCCAGCCCCCAGTTGCTGCCCAGCATTCTTTCTTCTCCCAGCATCTGCCGCTTTTGGTTAATCTGGTAGCAAGCACAAAACACCTTTGCATCCAAACTTCTTGTAATCCTGGGTGGAAGGTGTGGCCTTCCTCTGCTTTCTTCCTCCTGCAATTCTGAGCTGCTCCTCCATTTTAGGGGGTGAGGGAGAGAAACTGAGTTCTAGGACAGCAGGTAGAGCAGCACACAGCAGTAAGGGACAGGCATAATTGTGGCTAACATACTGCCCTCATGTTTCCTCCTAGTTTAATAAGCATCCAACAGCTCTGACTCCTGGCTCTGATGTGCCCACATCCCCAGCACCACGACGCACCCGCTCTCGCTCCTTCAGTGGCCTCATTAAGGTAAAAGCAGCCTCTGACCCTTGCTCTCCGCTGTGAATTTCTGATGTTGCTTTTTGCTTCTGCCTTGCCCTGCCTTGAATGAGACTCTCAAAGGGTAGGGACTCCTCAAAGTACTGCCTGCCAAACAACACAGATCCACTGGGGCAGAAAAGGCAGCACAGTGACAATAAGTCTTGTTAGTGTAAAGTGTAATTATCGTGAAACACATGGCTGTAGGATCTATGCATCTTTCTGGAGAATTGATTGCTTCCTGAGATGAGATGAGGATTGACAGGGAGCTGGTCATGTAGTCTAGCATGTTAGCACGGGTTTTAGCACATTATGGGCTGCCCTACAGCAGCATGTACCTGCTTCTGACAGGCTGGGCTCCTGGCCAGGCTTCAGGTCAGCTCACAAACCCTTTCCAATCAGGCAGACTCAGCCTAGTGGTGTGGTATTTTGGGTGGTTCTGCTTTGCAATCTTTGTCCCAGCTTGGCTTCCTTTTTTTCTTTCCCAGCATTCAACTGCTTACCAGAAACACATCCTGCTCCTTCCCTTTCTTTTTTACTTTGCACTCTAAGCATAGCCAACAGCCCTTTCTTCTTACAACAGCGGAAAGTTTTGGGAACTCCAGTTATCCTGGAGAGGAAGAGCAGGGATACCACACCAGAGCCTGTGCGGGTCAGCAAAGAGAACGTCCAACTGGTAAGAGCTGCTCCCAGCACCACTGAAGCTGCTGGTGGGGAAGTGTGTGAGGGGAGTTTGAATGCAACTTCAGCAATCCCTGGGGAGCTGTTCTCTGCCCAAGAGAAGGGTTCCAAGTTTCTTCTGTATGATAAAATAAGGTCCTGAAAAGCTGATCTGAGGAGAGCAGAGCAGATGGCAAGGGGAGCATCAGAGCAGGGATGACAGCACTGGGCCTCTACTCAAGTTTGTCTCTCTGGCTGTGTCCTGCCCTGGGGCATTGTCTTGTGCCCCCTTCCCTCTCTCTCACCCTCCTCCACAGGTTGTACAAAGCCTGCTGCCTGTGTGCAATAGGGTTGTCCCTTGGTCCAGACAAACCAAGAGTGGATTTGGGTGATAGATGCTCTTTGGTGGTACAGACTGCTCCCAGGGAAGGCTGTGGATGCCAGTTCTTTCACCAGCTCTCTGCTCCTATTGCCCTCTTTTGTCCAGTTACAGAAATGTGGCTCTCCAGCTCATATGTCTCAGGCGAAGCTGAAGTCTTTGGAAGGCCAGAAAGAGGTGAGACACTTCCCCTTACCCCCCATTCCTCTTCCTGTAGGAAACCTGGTGTGCTGAAGCCTGCTGAGGTGACAGCACACACTCCAGGCTCTGTGACATCTGTGGTGCCCCAGCTCGTAGCAGTCTGCTTCGTGCCGAGCTGCAGGCAGGTAACATGCTGGAAGCCAGACCCTGAAGGGTCTTGCAGCCCTTCTGCCTGTGAGGTGGCAGGCTGGCTGTTGCAGGAAGCAGAGGGAAGCTGGCAGCACAGGGTAGTGCTAACAGCCTGTCAGGGTGGCAGTGGGACATGAGGTTGCTGCAGCCCAAGACCGACTGCTGTGTTTGTTCCTGTCTCCTCACTGCCTCATCTAGAGCTTTAGCAAAAGGTGTGGGAGGCTGACACCAGGGAAGGGTCCTTGCAGGGGGAGAATGTCAACCTTTTTTTGCATGGTATTCTGTGTCTCAAGCATTCAACTGCTCTCATTCTCTGCTACAGGGATCCTGCAGACGCATGCGAGCCCGGCTGCTTTCCAAGGATGCATCATCCCTCTGAATCGCCTCGCACCAATGCATGGGTGGGGATTGCCCAGCCTCGCAAGCTGTGAATAGAAAATGTGCTGCACTGAGAGGGGAGTGCTGCAGGCTCACAGCAACCCTCACCAACACAGCAGCGCTCTGAAAACTGGACCTTTGCAAGGATTGCAGGGATTTGTTTCTTTCTGTATATAAATTAGATTTCATTCTACTATGGGGCAAACCACTATCTAACCAAAACTTGTGCAGCATGTCTGACCTGCTGGCTCTGGGAAGAGCTGGAGTGCGTACTTACAAGGAGAGCCCTGTTCATTGCAGGGCCCTGTGTGTACTCCCAGCTTTCTCTGCAATGTTGCTAAGCTGTATTTTTTTGCTTTTCTGCTCTGAGTTTTTAATGCGTTGGCTTGTTTCTGCTTCCTTCCCCCTGTTAGCAGTGAGAATGATGGGCTGTAATCCTTACCCACATCCTGACACCTAAGCTTGTCTCCAGTCCTCCTCTGGGGGCATGCCCTTCTATGCTTCTTCTTGGCTCCATTTTGCTCTGCTGTTTCCAAAGGGCTGATGTGCACAAACGGTACAGAGCACAGGATGGGCCTGGAAGGAGAGGCTCTGGATGCCATGTTTTCAAGTAGGGACAAGGGAAAAGCAGCTCCCCCAATAAACTCATCCCTCTATTTTAGCTTGAGCTGGAGGCAGCCCTTGCTCACTGCCTTCATGTTTCAGTGGCACAGTTCTGAACAAGGAGTGTTTTGGCTTTGGAGGCTTAAGCTGGGGAGAGCAGGAGGTTGGCAAAGGCTGTCTGGGGCAGAACAGCCTAGTCTTTGAAAGTTAGGGTGCCTGGGGCAGGCAGAGTCTTGTGGCTGTGCATGAAAAACAGGGTGAGAGGTGAGAGGTGAGAGAGGGCTCCATCCATTTGTGATCTGCTGCAAATAGTGCCAAAGGCTTTGGCTCAAGATACCTGGATGGCTGGTAAGGCAAATGGCTGATTAGTCGTTAAACTGGGGGAAAGGGCTGAAGCTGGGTTCAGCTCTTTGGTCTGAGCTGCAAAAATGAGATGAAACCTTCTAGATACAGGATAAACCCCAATCACAGCTGGCCAATGTCAGCAGTCTCGTTAAGCCAAAGTGCTCCAGTAAGCCAGTCTTGCCAAGAACCTGTCTGCAAGCACTCTGGGGTAGAATACACACAGGGTCACTACTGTGAAATAAAAATTTAATCAGCTGGGGGACCATCTAAACACTTCTCAGCCCTTCTCAGCAAAGCAAATAATCTTCGGAATCCAATTATATTTGTCTTCTAATCTTTAAGAACCAGCAGCCAGCAGGAGTTGGAGCTCTGCTCTTGACAGTTTTCTGAAACAACTGGTGGCTGGAGATGTGAATATTGGGATATGAACAGGGAGTTCAGTTTGATTGGCTGGAGCTGTCAGAACAGGGCATTGGATCCACGTGCAGCTTAGCTGGAATTTGTCACTTTTTTTGTGAATTTATTTTTTTAAGATAGAAATCTTTGTGTTGCTCTCTGTGAAGGGTGGTTTTTGGTACTTTATCAGGGATGATTATCCCCAGTCTGACCCCAAGCTGGAGCCTTGAAAATATAGGGGATAGAGGGACTGTAGATGAGTGAGTTGGGAGTTGCTGGTGTTAGGAGTCTCTGTCACAGCAAAGAACTGTGGTTCTTCAGGGACCAGACTGATGACGATGCTGTGAGGAAGGGCAGAGGCTGTTTGCTGTGGTAGTAGTATGTGCTTTTTGGATGTGTCTGTAATCATTCCCTCCAGAGGCTGAAGCTATGTGCTTTTCTTCGAAGGACACCATTTTTTTCTGACTGCATTTCTACCCTGTCCCTGCAGCCTGCTGTTAGCAGAGACTTGGGAATCTTGGCTTTGCCTCACCAAGCAGAGATGAGGCACAGACAAAGGTCAAGTGGCAGCACAGGGAGAGCTGGGTTTGCTTCTGCTATCTCTGCTCTTACTTTGTTTTGGTGGCAATTGCTGGGTGAAGCATTTGTTCACTCCTCCTCTCCCCATTGTCCCTACTTGGCATATCTCATATCTCTCTGTATGGGTGACTGCTTGGCAAGGCAGTCCTGTACCTAAAACTAAATACACTGCTCCCATATAGATGAGACAAATGCAACTCTCCACTGTGCCCCCTTACTGATGGCTCTAGCTCAGGGGCTCTGTTTGGCTTCTAGCACAGCTGAGATTTGTTCAGCTCTAAGAAAAGTTACCTATGGGGCATTGGCCAGGCTTCTGCATGTGTCAGATGCCTTACCTGCCAAGGGGATGGGTGCTGTCTCCACACAGGGCAGTCCTGGGAGGGGTTCGGTGCCCTGGGCTTTAGTCTGTGGTGCTGGGCTCGCCATGCTGCAGATGGCTGCAGATGATAGATTCCACCCCTAGGACCTCGGCTGTTGCAGTCCCAACGCATTCACACTGTCTCCCAAGCACGGGAGAGTTTTAGTCATGCTTGGATGTGTCTCGTTTGTCTGCCCTGTGCAATGACTCATAAGGATGCTTCTTCCCAGAGCAGCCGCTAACTGTTCCCAGAGTCTATCATTTCCAAAGTATTTTTAATCTTTGTCCTTATTTATATACGCTAAGTCAGTACTGTTGCAGACTGTTGCCTTTCTGTGTGTTCATGTGAAAACACCACATTAAATGCTTTTATTTTTAGTGGTTTTGCTTGGTGGCTTAAGCAATTTCATTGGGACAACAAGGACTCCAATCCACTTTCAAAAAGAAGGAAATGTCTGCTTAGTAGCCCAGAGCTACTAGTCTTAAGTGTGGGAGTTCTTGGTGAGGTGCTGCCCACCTGCAGGGATGGCACTGGCCTCCTATGGCACTAGGGCTCGGAAGCCTCTGGGATACTTTCATGATACAGGGTGCCCAGACAGGCTGTCTTTCCCTTGGAAGTATGAAGTTGGACTTCTTCTTTTCCTGTCTTCCCCCTGCTGTCATCTAGGGTGATGGGAAATCAGGTTTACAAAGAACACTTTATATAAATAATGGATCAAATGAATAAATTTTTCTCTGTAGGGCCATTCTTCTCTTGCCGCTCTTGGCTGCCGAGAGAGGATGCTTTCTGCTTGCATTTTCTTTTCCTCCTTCTTAATAATGGCGTCTCAGATTTTATGCAGATTATTTCTCTGTGAAGTTCTTCCACGTTTGAAATGCCCTGGGCTTGCCTGCCATAGCTCAGACACTCATTAACATCCTCACCATGCAATTGAAAAACAAGCAGGAGAAGGAGCAGCACGGCGTGTTTGAAAGCGGCGCTGCCTTCCTGCGGGCTGAGCCCCAAGCGAGCCCCTGCTCCTCCGTGGCTGCAGTTGGGTGTCATGGGAATGGTGAGCCCCATCTCCCTGGAGCTCAGGGAGCGGGAGGCGACGGGCCTCTGTGCACTTCAAAGTGGGCAGGAGAGTCTAGAGAGACATTTCTCTTCTTGAACACGTTGAACAAAGGAATGCAAAAACTCACAACAGCTATCTTCAATACTGAAAATCCAAACATTGCCCCCCGATAAGCTGTGATTCTAAGTGACAGCTTTATCTGGCTTACATAATTTTAAAAATTAGTAGGTTTTGGCTTCTGAAGCCACAATCCAAGCACTTATGCTTGACTGCAAGTGAAAGGGCAGCAGCCAGTGGGACGCAACACTGGGTGAAGGTATATATTTAAAGGGGCATCATTTATCTCTCAGTGTGTTTGCTTTGGCCTGTTGGTACATATGCACAGCAGTGGCATTACAAAGCAAACTAGCAGTGCTCACCTTCATTTCATTAAACATGTTTTATCTCTAATTGCACAGCACAGACTTGCAAATAAGTTCTTCAGAGTGTCACTGCTATCTAAATCAATTTTTGCAAGTTGTCTTGATTTTTTTTTTTAAACTGCTCTGCCCTGGTTTAGAGTTGAAATAAGATAATTTCTCTCTCTTAAAATTATCATGTGTGGCTGGGAGCTGTCATGTTGCTGCTGCATCTCACTGCCTAGGGCAACAGTGTAGACAAAAAACACGACTACTGCTAGCAATAGATACTGGCATCAGCCAGACCAGTTATCAGGCTTTACAATCTCATTGGCTTGGATTAACTAATATTTTTTCATGGAGTGAATAACTATGTTTAGTTCTGTTTGCTCATCTCCCAAGTGAGGGTTTTGTGTTGAAGCTCATGAACTGTTCAGGCATGTAGATGCCAAGATCTCTGTGCTGGGTCCCACACTTGTGCTGTGGCCCAGAGTGGGATCTCAACTGGCACCACCTCTCTGGCCCCACCCTGTTGCAGCCCAGCTTGGTTCCTGGCGAGTGCCCACACATGAGGAATGTGCTGGAGTTGTTTTGGGACTCCTGTGCAAAGAGCTGCTGTTCCCAGCCATGCATCGCAGGGTGAGGTTCAGATACTTCCCAGCACCAGCCTTCAATTTTAGTCTGGGTCAGAGGGAGACAAGCTTTCCTTTCTCTGCTGAGTCACAGCTGGAGTGGTCATTTCTGTGGTCCCCTCTCCAGTTCCTCCTCTCCCAAGCTAAACCAGCCTCCCCTGCCTTGCTGTTGGGGAAGATTTACAAATCCATCACCAGCCCTCCCATGTGGTGCCTTACATGATGTTAAGATCAACTCCTTTTCCACCAGAGAGAACTGTGTCCCGCTTGATCTTCTGCTTTTGGCTGAAGCTCCTGTGCCACTGGGAATTGCAATGAATAGAGGTGCCAACCTGCCTTGGCCATCATGGCTGCATGTAACTTGACATGTGCACAGGTCTATGATACGGGGTGTTTGTGTTGACCTGTGGTTGTTTTAGAGTTTGTTTCTTCTGACGTTTTTGCTTATGAAGCTTCAGCCTTGCTTCCCTGTGGAGCAGGATCTCGGTAACCTCTTGCACAAAAGCCTCTGGCTCCATTGTGCCTCTCCCAGGCCGTTCTGCAGCGGTAGCACAAGAGGGGGCTGGCAGCACACGCTGCGGGACGGGACCCCCTGCCTGCCCCGCAGCCCCGGGGGCCCCGCGCCAGATGTGCTGGGGGCAGGCTTGGAGACGCCTGTTTTTTCCCCCCTGGCTACATCTGGCAGATGGAGGAGGTGGGAAGCTGGGACTATAAATAAAGTGAATAAGAACATAAAGAGCACTGAGAACACTGGGGAAGGATATCCTCAAAAATCAGCTCCACAGCTAGCCCCTAGCATGGTCCTCCAGCTCTGAGGAGAGTCCCTGCCTGTATCCAGAGCCAAGCAGAGCTGTCACAAGGCAAGCTGAACCCTTTCCCTCTCTTTTTCAAGTTATTTTTGGCTACTGGCATCCTCTTGCTATTCTTCAGAGCCAGACCTTGCTAGTCAGTCCTTCAGGCTCATGCCTCTTGGGTTGGTGCTCCTTCCTTCAGAACCTGCAGCCTGAAAGTTTGACTTCTACAGTGTGGAAATTTGGGTGATGGAGGCAAAGTGGAGATGGAGGGAGTCCCCTTGTCCCACATTGAGCAGAATCTGGCTTTCTTTCATTCTCTAGTAGCTTGTGACTCTGTAAGGGCTGGGGAAGGAGGAGCAAGGACGCAAAGACACATGCTCACAACTTTGGAACTGACAAGGCACAGAAAGGCCATCTGCAACTGTGGAAGCACAATGAGCCCAAACAGGCATGCAGCTTATTGATCACACCCCAGCATGGGACCAGCTGCCAGCTAGCCATAAATATGGAGCAGAGGCATGCTTATCTGCACCCAGGGCATCTTCATCAACAAAACCAGGACAGAGCCTCTGCCTCCCTCATCCATCAGGCTGAGGCACTCCTTATTTCTCAGGTTAGATGTTTTCCCAGCCCAGGGATGTCAGTGCAGTGGGGGTGAAAGGGCTTGGTGGGAACAAGCCTTGTTCCTCTAACAACAGAACACTGTCTCTGCTTACCCCGTGGCCAAGGTCATCAGCTGAATCCTGAAAACCCACCTGCTCTTTCTGGGAGGCAGGGTTTTATGGCAGAGGAGCTGCAGTTTATGGCACCGTGGAGAAATATGTTGGATGCGCTTGGCAACAGCAAATGGAAAGTTAGTCTATTAAATAGTAAATTATCCCTCCAATGCATCTTCATTGAGGAGGGTTAATGAGTGGCTGCAGGCAAAGTGAGTGGGAAAGAGTGTGTGTGTGTATGCACAGTGCGGATGTGGAACAATTGCTACATCTGGGGACCCTGAAGCCCCCGATCCAACAATAACACTTCCATGTGCAAGGCGCTTCACAGACACCTCCTCGCGTGTGGTTTATTCAAACCAGCTTGCAGTGCACTGCGGAGCTTCCAGGAGGTTGGTGTGTCCAGCCGTGCTGGGAACAGCATCTCTTCATCTGCATCTGGGCTGCTCGGTGCAAATGTTCTCCTTGTGGGCTACAGCTGCTTTTGGGAACCCAGGCTGCAGGGCTCAGCCCCTCTGTTCAGCCACGCCACAAAGCAGGGATGCGGTGCCTTGCAGACTGTCCCCCTCCTGCTGGTCCACAATTGTTCAAGTCAGTGAGACAGACTGGATTCCCCCTACCTGGATGGTCCCTGCTGTGTTAGGTTGGGGCCAAATCCACCTGCTTGGGAGTCTTGGCATCTCCTGCATCATCTCAGAGCAGTCAATGGATGCTGTTCCTTTCACTTGGTCCCAGTGGTGAAAGTCACCAGGCAGTAGAGCTGCCCGGCTCCTGCAGTCATGGGGCCACTTTCGCAGAGCAATGCTGGCCCTGTTTGGAGGGTGATGGTGGTGGTGTTCACAGGGCAGCACTGGCAGTGTCCAGTGGGTGATGCTGGCTATGCTCACAAGGCAGTGCTGGCAGTTTGCAAGGCAATGCTGGCCACATTCACAGGGTGATGCTCTTGATGTTTGTGAGGGAGGGCTTGTCCCTGGAAAGACACAGGAAAGAGTGCATCCCAACCCTGCCTGCTGCTGCTAACCAGGCAAGATTTACTGTGATCCCAGTGCCCCCAGCTGCCCGAACCACTCTATAATAGACCCATCAAGAGCATTGTCTTGCTACTGCAGCCCAACAGGTGCCCTAATGGGGCTGACACGCCAGCCCACTCCCACACAATGCCTCACTCTCCCAAGCCCAGTGTGTCTGGCAGGACAAAGGCAGCCTGGCCTCCCAGCATGAACCAAGCTGGCCAGGCATGACAGATGTGGCCTGGGACAGCTCGGCAGCCCAACCCACACAAAATCCCTGGGGGACGCTGAGAAGCTGAAGGTTACGGCCACTCTGCTCCCACCACTTCTCCAGCTGAGTGTTATGGCCATTGCTCCCCAAACAGGTGATGCTGGTGGAAGAAAGGGTTCAAAGTACAGCCCCAGTGCAAGGGAGGACAGATCCTGCTGCTGGCAATGCTCCTCAGCAGGGAGGTTGGAGCAGGCACCATGCAGGCGTGCCTGTGTTGGATTTGCGTGGCAAGGCTTTGGTAGTAGGGGGACTCCTGTGAGAAGCTGCTAGAAGCCTCCTCCATGCCCAATGGAGCCAGTGCCAGTCAGCTTCAAGATGGATTGACCACTGGCCAAGGCTGAGCCCATCAGCAATGGTGGTAGCAGCTCTGGGATAACGAATGTAAGAAAGGGAAAAGTTTCTGCACAACGCCAGCAGCAGCTGTAGAAAAGAAAGAATATGTGAGAGGAACCACTCTGCAGACACAAAGGTCAGTGAAAGAAGAGGGGGAGGCGGTGTTCCAGGCACCAGAGCAGATATTCCCCTGCAGCCTGTGGTGAAGCCCAGGGTGAGGCAGGATGTACCCCTGCAGCCCACAGAGGTCCACAGTGAAGTAGAGGTTCACCTGCCTGTGAAGGACCCCACAATAGAGCCAGTGGATGCCCAGGGGAGGAATGTGAGAAGTCCCTGTCCTGAGGAGGAAGAAACAGCTGAGACAAAGTGTGATGAACTGACCACAGCTCTCATTCCCCATCCTCTCATGTCAGTGGTAGGGAGAAGGTAGAGAAAACTGAGAGTGAAGCTGAACCCAGGAAGATGAGAGGGATTGGGAAAGATGTTTTTTAAGATTAGGTTTTATTTCTTATTATCCTACTCTGAT
Organism: Tichodroma muraria; assembly: GCA_013390105.1. Classification (NCBI taxonomy): domain Eukaryota; kingdom Metazoa; phylum Chordata; class Aves; order Passeriformes; family Sittidae; genus Tichodroma; species Tichodroma muraria. The sequence continues at coordinate 16,094 of WAAG01079298.1, forward strand.
CTGATGAGTAATAAATTTAACCAATTTTCCCAGGTCAAGTCTGTTTTGCCCATGTCGGTAACTGGTTATCTCTCCCTGGCCTTACCTTGGCCTATGTGCTTTTCATTTTATTTTCTCTCCCTTGGCCAGCTGAGGAGGGGAGGGACGCAGTGGCTTTGGGGGGCACCTGGTGTCCAGCCATGGCCAACTGACCAGAACCCTACTGCCTGTGTTTTAAACACTTCTGCTATGCAGCAGTGCCTGATCCCACCCCAAGAAAGGCTGAGCACTGCCGTGGACAGGTGATAGCCACAGCACTGCTTCAAAGCGTGGTACAAATGGGCCAGGGTGTGCTGCCTCCCCTCTGCATGCCCAAATCCAGGGTACAGTGCACAGCCTTGAAGCCCAGGCATGCTGGAAGGTGCCAGCCCAGCCCACGGAAGAGCTAACAGGGGCGAGCTGTGACCCGTCCTGGGTGGGAGGAAATGCCGGGATGCTGCCCTGGGGGGCTTGGCTTAAAATTGGCAGCAATTTTCTGTTTGAAGCTTTGTAGCTGCTTCGCATCTCTTTGCACGACAGGTCTGGCGCGTACCCTGGAACCCTTCTCCGGATCTTCCCATGAAAACTCCTACAAAAAAAAAAAAAAAAAGCTTCTGCTTAATTTTAACCAAACCCAGAGCCCATCAGACGATCCAGATGGTCTCTCTCTCTATCAAGCAGTTTGGCCCAAATCCCGGTGGCAGACGGCAGGACCAGGCCTCCCCTGATAAAGAAGTTTGGGGGTTATTTTTCTCCCTGCTCCTCATCCATATTTAGAGGAACCCTGGGATTTTCCCAGGCAGCTGCTGCTCTCTGAGGCCCACCCCATCAGGGTGCCTGGGTGATTTGGGATCACCCAAATGAACCAGGGGCTGAGGTGTGGGAGGAGGGTCTTGGTACACAGCCTGTCCCCCCACACTGCTGTCCTGGCTCACCCAGCCCTCGTTGTGTTGGCAGCCCTGGAAGGATGTTGCTTTTGCAGCTGGAGCAGATGCTGAGGCTGGCAGCCCAGCTCAGTGGGATGCACTGTGGTGCTGGGGCATGGGGCACTGGCTGTGTGGCTCACAGAGAACAGCAAGAGCTGAGGTACCTAAAGGAAAAAATGTGGATGTCGGTCTGAAATAGAGTTTTCAGCTTCCCAGTCCTGTACTCCCTCTGGAACCAGGACAGGTGATGGTGGGCTCCAGGCAAGCCCTGCCTTACTCCTTCTGCCAAGACCACAGCCCTGTGTAAGTGACTGGGTGTTGCTGCAGCTGGAGCCGATGATGGAGGGAGCTTGCTTTTTCTGCAGATCACAAGGATTTCCCTGAGGCAAGTGCTGAAAAAATGGAGGAAACAAGATCCCTTGCTCCCTCCTGCCTTCCTGCCACCTCTAGAGGTAAAGGGCAGGTTAGGGAGACCCGGTTATGCTCTGCCAGCCAAGGGGTGAAAGGGAGATTGTGAGGGAGGACGATCACAAGCATCACACCGACAGCAGCCTTTGGAGGACACCAAGCCATTCTGAAACAACCTTCACCCCCCAAAATTCAGCCGAGGTCTACAGACCCCTTCAGGTGCCATTGCCACCAGGGTCCCCCTGGGAGCCCCAGGACAGGCTGCAGGGCCACCTCTGCAGAAGCTATGCCAGCAAGGGGTCGACTCCCGGAGTCCTGGGAAGCAGCTCATCTTCCTTGCTGTCAGGGCTGCTGGGTAGCAACAAGGAACAAACCCCTTTCATCCATCTCAGGCACAGCTTCCTCCTGGGACTGGGGCCAGAGGAAGGAGATGTCACGAAAATGCAGACAGATGATGGGAGCCGGCATTCGGGATGGAAAAGAGCAGCTGATCTGGGCCAAGCTGGTGCAACCCTGTGCGTGTGTGAGGTGGCCCTCGCTGGAGCAGGACCCCAGGCAGACACGTCCCTCTTGCCCTGATTAAGGAGCTTGTGGAGCTCCATGTGCAGGGGGCATTGATTTAAGAGGCACTCCAGCCCCTGGGACCTGCCACCATCCCTGCAAATATCCACCATGCCCTGTTGCACTGGGGTGTCCATGTTCACACTCAGTGCCCTCCCACTGCGGTACAGTACAACAGGCTCCCATCTCCCCTCCTTCTATGGATTCCCTCACTGAGGAGGACATTTGTAGCAGTTGCTGCCAGAAGCCAGGGCTATGTTGGGCACATCAAAATACCTGCTGTGTTTTTTAAAGACTTCAGCACATGGAGCCATGGGGTTACAAGTGTTTTAGGTGTCCTTAATAAAACAGGTGACCTGCCCTCCTCGTTACACCCTCTTGCTTTGCATTTGCAGATCTCAGGGGAAAAAATGGAAGGCAATGAAATGAACGCAATGTTTGCGTTTCTGAGATGTCAACTCTTTAGGGCCAAACTTTTAAGATTTCTTAGCTTCACTTCCTTTTGCATTTAAATAGGTGTATTTTGCCTTGTTCTTCCCTGTAGGTTAGTCAAAAAGACATTCTGGTTACTTTACTTTTAAAGAGGTTCCTCTGGAATGGAAAAGAACATAGCTAATGCCACAGCCAGGACTTCAAGATTTGCAGTCTGTGTGTGGGACAAAGCGAAAAGCAGAGGCACCCAAGTCCCCTCTGCAGGATGGGGAGTCCCCAAGTCCACTCCTCGGGGTGCTGAGCCGCGGGATTCCCACTCACGGGCCAGGCACCATCCCGGTTGACAAGTGCCAGCCTGTCGTGTGGTCCCCGTGGGCTGCCAGGTCCCCGTACCTCACCTGGACTCTGTGGATGATGGGATGGGGTTTCAGGCTGCCGGGTGGGAGCCAGGCCAAGGTTCCCTTAAGTACATCAGGGGATGCGAAAGTTTTCGGCACCCTCGAGGAGAGGTGGGAATGCTGTGCCTGAGGCTGCCTGGTTCGAAAGCTTTCTCCCCGGGATGCCGCTGCCCGGAGAAGTCGGGTGCTCCGCGAACCCATCCCGCTGTCCCGGGTGGGGGGACCGATCCGAAGCCCACCTTCCTGCACGGTCGGGGCGGTGCAGAGCCCGACGGCTCCGGACACCGGAGTGCCCGTGCCCTGCCCGGCCAGGACCGCTGCTACCTCCGCCGCCGCGGGTACGGGGG
>WAAG01079298.1:19289-109549 GCA_013390105.1 Tichodroma muraria
CCTGCCCGCCGCTGTGCGCCTGCAGCGGCACCACGGTGGACTGCCACGGCTCGGCCCTGCGCGCCGTGCCCCGGAGCATCCCCCGCGGCACCGAGCGCCTGTGAGTACCGCCGGGCTTTGTCCGCCGCCGGTGGGCGTGCGGCGACGAGGGTGCGGGAGCCCGGCGGGGCTCCGGGGCCGGGGGCTTGTCCGAGGGTGTGTGTCCAAAAGCGCGTGGGGAGCGAGTGCCCCGCGGGGGGAGCGGAACGCGCTCGGGAGCCTGTCAGGAGTGTGTGCGGGAGCCCGTCCGGGGATGCCTGTGGAGGGGGCTGTCCGTGGCGGGGGCGTGCAGCAGCCTGTCTGGGGCGTGTGCAAGTGCCCACCGTGTCTGTTAAGGGCAGTACGTGTGCAAATGCCCGTGGGGCCACGGTCGGCCGCCCAAAAGGTGCGTGTGCAAGGACCTCGTGGGGTGGGGTGATGTGCGGTGTCCCGCTGCGCCCGGGGGTTACGTGTCTGTAAATTCCAGTCCAGGGATACGTGTGCAAGGGCCTGTTAGGTGAGTTTATATGCATCTTCTCCTTCCTGAGGGGGGTGCAGTACGGTAGCCCGTCCAGGTGGAGAGCAGAGCGTGTGTGAGAGCCTCCTGGGGCGGGGTGTGTGTGTAACCCCTTCTCTGTGTGAGGGTCGTGCGAGGGGTCCGGCATGTGCAAGAACCCGCGTGTGCCAGTCTTTGTGCAAGTATGTGGAGCGGGGTTGGGATTAGAGCAGTGCCCGGGGGAGTGGGTTGCTCCGGGGCGGCATTTGCGCTGGGGCAGCCCAGAATGGACTGCGCATGTGGGTCCCCGAGCCCCATAGCACCCCCTGGCCGGTGTGTGGCCACCCCTCCAATGACTTGTCACAGGGTAGCAGCACAGCCACAGGGGTTCTCTGAGGGCTTCTGTCACCCGAAGCCCCTGCCTGTGCTGGGCACCCCTTTGCTCCCAGGAAGCTCTCCTGGGAGTGCTGCACATCGTGTTAGGATCAGGTCCCATTGCCCCAGCTCCTCTTGAGACTCCACCACGGTGTGAGCAGCCTCCAGCCTTCACCCATCGTGAGCCAGAGAGCTCACCCATCCTCTCCAGTCCCCTGTGCCTGCACCTCACTGCTCATCAAATCCCTTGCCACGTCCTCGGGTTCTGGGAGGTGTCCTTGGCTCTCTTAGCTGGGCCCCCATAAAGAAGGCTTTTCTCTCACAGTCATGGTCCAGCAGGCTGTGTGGGTCCCGTGTTACCTTCTGAGCTCCCCTGAGCAGGAGGGGGGCCCCTGCTGCTGTGCCTGGCTGGGCAGGTCCGCCTGCCTGGGGTTCTGTGGCTGCAGGGGGCCCCCACCCAGGGAGAGCAGCATGAGCTGAACGTGTCCAACCTGCTGCTGGCAGCAGGTTCCTGGCACGCAGGAACACAGTCCCGGCAGGAGAGCAGGGCTGTCCCCAGCCTGTCCCCTCTACTCAGCAGCAGCAGGTGCCCCATCCCAGTATTTGCAGTAGAGCATAGTGGCACAGTAGCTGTCTGGCCCTGGGGCCAGGCTGCTGCCACATCCCCCTTGCAGTGCAGGGAACTGTTGAGCTGCTGTCTCTTTGGGCAGCAGAGCTGCAGGATATGTTCCAGGACAGCCACACACGGTGCTCCTGTCCCTGTGCTGTGATGTTTGCAGCTCCTGGAGTGTGCCTGTGCCCTTTGCCTGCAGATGGGCAGAGACCCCGCAGGCGAGATCTGCATGCATGGACTGCAGACAACCTGGCAGCTGTCAGGGCTGCACCCAGCGTGCAGCATCAAGAGCTCTGCAGGATACCACTTTAGAGGAGTTTTCTTTTCTCCCACTATAATTATCCTCATACAAATGATTATTACCCAGCATGGCAACCAGGCTGCCGTGAATTGCCATCCCATAGACCCAGTTTATGAGGTCTGAGACAGGATCTCCCTTTCCGCTGTGCCCGGGGCAGGGGGAAGGTTTATGCATAGGCTGCACTAGCCCTTTGTGCCTCTTGGAGAGCTTAATGGGGTCCTTGGCATCAGCTCTCCGTGCACTTGGGTGCAGGCTCCTGGGGGAGTGTTGGCATCGAGTCCCCACCTCTTCCTGCTGGGCAGGTGCTCAGCACTGCTCCAATGAAGCAATGCTGGAGTGAGCTAATGGAGGATGCCCTTGTTGGGTGTCTCACTCCTGTTCTGGCAGGGCCTCTCTCCTGCTCTGGCAGTGGGTCCTGCTTGCTGTCTCCTGTTCTGCCTCCACTGACCTGTTCCTCCATGTCTGCTGCCATTCAGCAGCATTGGGTTTTCTGGATTTTAATGCAGCTGGTGATGCCGGATCTTCTGTCTGGACTGAGATAGACATGCTTGCTCTCTCGTGGGTGTTGTCTGCTGGATAACTACTTCCTGCTGTTTTGCACACCCGTGCAGGTGCTTGAGGGTGTCTGTGCAGAGCAGGTCTATCTCCTAGCAGTGAAATCCTCCTGTAACAGCTCGTAAGTGAGTTTCAATTCCCTGCAAGCAGCCTGCAGCCTTGCAGTCTCCAACTTCTCAGTGTTTGATGGAGCAAGGTCAGCAGGCAGCCACAGGGGAGTCTGCAGCAGGATCTGTGCTCGGGACTTGCTCTCTCCAGGGGTCAGCTTTCTTTGGGAAGTCATCAACCTCTTACCAGTGCCCTCCACTCTGTGCCTCTTTTCCCAACCCCTGAGATGCACAGCATGAGCGACATCAACCTCACCATGCCAGTGAGTGACTCACATCCCACAGTGCCAGTGAGCAGTGGCATTCCTGCTGTTGAATTTCTTGCCTGTTGCATGCCAGTGCAGTGTTTGGAGCCTCCAGGCTTTCCCCAGCCTCCCACCTGGCTGAGCTCCATGGTGGCATGGGTCAGGCCCTTGGACAGAGCAGCACTGCTGCTGCAGCCATGCCTGCTGGCACTGCCGTTGTGGGGACTCAGCAGCATCCTGTGACGAGGTTTGTGCTCCATCAGTTTTGAAGTACACCCTTTTCCTTTGAAGAACAGGGAATTACTTGCCTTGCAGTCGCTGCAACTTTGGAGAATCATGGGCTGGGGATGTCTTCTGCTTCAGTTTGCTCTGTGATATCTTCCTGGTGGGTGCTATGCTGTTGGTAGAGAGTAAGGGCTGCTGATGTGTCTAGGATGGACCATGAGTGATGGTTGCATGAGGGGGACACAGGACCCTTCTTCCCTTGTGCCAGGGCACAGCACATTGCTCCCTAAGTGCCTTTTAGTCTGCAACCCAATATAAAGGGGGTTATGCACCTGCCCTCTGACTGGATCAGGGCTGAACAAGGTGGGAAGCAGCAAAGTCTCTGGGCACTTTGCACAGATGCCTGTGCTCCTGCCTACACCTCTGGCAAGCACAACAGAGGCCTGAAGGCTTTGTAGGCAGGATGGGGTGATAAGCCTCCGGCACTAGTGTTATCTGCTTCCAGGAGTCCCTCAGGCGTCAGCCCCCAGAGAAGAGTTGTGGGAGAAGGTCACGGTTCCCTTCTCCATTTGCTTGCTTTTCTTTCTTTTTTCCTTTGAAAGTGTCTCTGAAGAGCAGACTGCCCTGTTGAGGCAGTGGATAGCTCTCCCCACGCCAGCAGGATCAGTGTAAATTTGCCATTTGTCAAATGGCAGCTTCCAGTCCACTCCAGGCTTGTAGGGGATGAATTGACTGTGATGGCATTGCACTCTCTCCTGCTATTGAATTTTTTGGCTGACAGCTGAAAATTGCCCCACTTGCCCCTTTTGCCTCCTCTTCAATGAGCTGAACATCCCCCATCTCACTGTGGGCTGTGCTGTGTCCCAGCCCCTGTGTGGAAGGCAGCAGAGCTGGGTTTGGGTGTCTCAATCACTGCATCTCTCCTGGCTCTGGCTTTTCCTTTCCAGGGTGCCTGGCCTCAGCATTTAATGGGGCTTCTGTTTGCCTTGGTCCCAAACGCTGGGGTTTGCCCATGCAGTCTGTAGCCAGCCTGCCATCCCTCTGTCTGCATCGGTGGAGGGAAAGGCTGGTGAGCTACAGCCTTTGAGTGTGGGAGCACCACGCCAGAGCGGCTGCACCTGAACCACTCTTGCATACTGCCCAACCATCCCCTGCCAAAATTCCAGCAGCAAGCTCTCGTTCAGAGCATGTTTAATCCATTCACCTGCATCTACTTCTTACCAGTTAATCAAAATGTCTTGCAGCAGCCAGGCTGGTGTATCACAGCAGCAGTCCTGCATTCTACACCAGTTGCTGGGCTGCTTCTCCTTTCGGGGACTTTGGGCAATGCTCATTCTTAGGAAGCACCTTGAGGAAGTCAACTCCCCTTTTCCTGAAGTGCCCAGGCAAGTTCTCAGTGAGCAGTGTGGTTGCAGAGGGTCTGCGCAGGTTCTGCAGAGCTCTGGAGCAGGATGCAGGACCTTTGTCCAGCCAGGTCAGTGCTTGGCTGGCCCTGCAGCCCTAAGCTCTCGGGAGAGCCAGTGCTGGGCACCGGGAAGATGCAGGCTGGCTTGGGAAGGTAGCCTGCCCAGCCCACTGCAGTGGCTTCCTTGGGAGCCTTCCTGGACAGAGGAAATTTGCAATTCTATTCCAATTTCTCCCTTCAGCTACGTCCAAGGCAGATGCTGTCTATATATTGCCATGGTAACGCTGCGTTCTCACTCTCTATGGAATTGCATGCTGGAAAAATATTAGTTTAAAAAACTACGTCGTGTTTGTATTGACTGAAGTGGAGGCTGATAGTGGAGGATCTATTGTCCCCTGGTTGGGAAAAGTCACCAGTAACAGGCAATAAAGCCAGGCAGATTGGCCTCTGGTGGCCACTTCTCACCCCACACAGCAATTGCTTCCCTATAAACCTTTCCTTGGCTCTGTTTTATTGCATCCTTTAAAACAGATATTTTTGCCTTAAATGTGCTGCCACTTTGGTCCTCCAGAGTGATGCATTGTGCTAACAGCAATTCCTTGCTGCTGAGGTGGGAGCAAGGAAGGGGAATTGTTTCCAGCTTTAATTGTGGGTCTCTCACTTGCACCTTCAAATGCTGTTTTTGCTGTGCCTAGAGCCTCCATCCCCAGGGTGGGCTGGGCGTGGTGGCCACGGTGCCAGTGCAGGGCAGCACACACAGAAACAGTCCAGTTACAGAAACGGACTCCTAACAGGACGTGTGTTTGCTCTGAGTTTCACTCTCCCCTACTTCATTGTTTCCTATCAAAACTCTGGCTGGCAGAAGAGTGAGGCAGCTGTAAAAGGCAAAGGATGCATGAGAGACCCACAGGGCAGCAGAACCTGCAGCCTGGGGGAACAGAAGGGATTTGGGGTACCACCAGGGTGGTGTGGGCAGGGGAAGGGTGTCCTGTCCAGGGAAAGGTGTACAAGCTCATGACCTCTCACTGAAGAGGGGCTTTTCCTGTATCCTTGCTCTGATTTGCTCTCTGGCAGATTGGTGGAGGAGAGTACTGGAGCAGGACGTGCATGTGGGGAACCAAGGGAGCCTGTCTTTGTCTCGCTTCTGAGTCCTTCATGGTTCCCTGCCCACTCCAGAGGTACTTGGTGCTGCGGGTTCATCCTCTTGATCTTTATGGCTACTGAAACAACTTTTCATAAAACCTGAGAGGCAAGGAGATGTTTCTCTGTGTGTTTTGCTGAAAAGCAGTAAAAAACACAGTTGTGTGTTAGCAAATGGCCTCATCCCAGGGGATGTCAGACCCAGATCACTGCTCTCTGGCAGGCTTCCAGTGTGAGTAGCTCCAAGGCCAGCTCTGGCAGCTGGCCCCTGTCCCCACTCGAGGGACAGCCAGGAACGGCGGTGGTAGGAGTGGTGAGGGGGCAGAGGTTTTCCTGCTGTACAGCACCAGGATGCCAATTAGCAATGTGAGCAGTAAGGATAGCCGGGTCCTTGGGGTTGTGGCACTGCTGGAAGTGAGAAGGAAGTGAGGTGGGATGAGGGGACCTCTCCATGGTGTTGGTGTGGGGTTGGCCCAAGGCTGTCCCCTTAGGAATCATTTCAGACCTCCCTGATACATTCAGGCTCTGAGGCTGTGCTGGCTGGCTGCTTCCCCAGCATGCATTTTGGATGCACTCGCTGCTCAAAATAGCAGAGGCAAGTGTCCTATGGGGGAGAGAGGCTGCTAGAGGAGGAAGATCAGAAAAAGGGAAGATTAATTTTTAAAGCAGTGCAGCCAAGGAGCAGCCCTGGGCACCAAGAGTGAGAGAGATGCAAGCTCCTGGCCCTAGATATTGCTTGGTTGGAGGAAGCCCTACATCCCAAATGGGATGTTCAGGAGACCCATCTGGTCTGGGGTTGAGTAGGCACCTATAACTGAGCAGTTCAGGTACACTTGTCCTCTCATCCCTGGTGTGAGCACCTCCAGGAGGGATAAGCCAAAGAGGTTCTGCTGGGGGAGATGCAAAGTGGAACTCAATCTGATGAGTGGCAGGATGAAGCCTGAGGGCTGGGCAGCCTCCCCTGCCCTAGGAAGCAGAGGAGCTACAGAGCAGCTCCTCACCAGGCTACTCAGCACAAAATAAAAAGCCAAATTTTGTGGGTATCCAGGAAAATCTGTTCTCTTGGCTGAGTCTCAGTTTCCACATTTGTGAAATAGAAATGCCCTGCTGCCTTTTCTCTCTCCCATTGGGGTTCAGGGAGGTTATTTATTTATTTTTAACCTTAAGGTGGTACACTACAGTGCTGCATGAGTGTCAAGCATTCCCTGACTGTGAGCAGCTAATGGCAGTGGCAGGAAAACCCCAGAGAGAAGTTAGGAGAACAGAAAGCCTTCGGGATCCTCACTGTTATTAGCATGATCGATGCTGTTTGCAATGCTTAAAGATCTGCTGTGATGCTAACCTGCTGTAGTACCTTGTGAAAGCCCACAAAGCCTCCTGTGCTCTGGGGGCATCGCTGTGCTTGGGGGTGGGAGCAGTGATTCCGAGATGAGCCCAAACAGCACACAGCTGCTCTTGGCTCTGCTTGTTGGGCACCTGCAGGCAGCTGGTAGGGCGTGGTGCTGGCAAGGCATTCACCCTGTGAGTGACACCCCTAAAGGGACTTCATGTATCCCTTGGGCACCTTTTCTCTTCTTGAGGGGTCTGGTCATTACAGGGATGGCATGGAAAAGGAGAAGAAGGTGCTGAGCCCCTTGTGCAGCTGTGTCAGCTCAGGGCGTGTGTGACCAGTGTCCCCTTGCTGAGCAGTGGGCAGCAACACCCTGTAATTCCCTGGTACGTTGGAGGGGATGGAGTTAGCATCCAGCCATGGCCATATGGGCTCCAGAGAGCTGGTGAATGTGGTGCTGGTGCTGGAGGGGACCAACTCTCGCAGGACTGGGAGGGCCTCTGTCCCACATTTCCTTGTTTGAACAGCTCAGTGAGCCTGTGCTGGGGCTAAGTTACATTCGAGCAGCCAAGTGAAATCTTGAGAAGACTTGAAACATGCAATAAAAGTGTAGGATGAAAGGTTGCAGCTGCTCTGTCCCCCAGTGCTGAGCACAGGGGTTAGTCTGGAGTCTCAGGCTCACATCCGTGTTTCCATTCATGTCTGTGATGGGACCCGAGCTGCTTATGACAGTCGCAGATGCCACCAGGCTGGGAGAGAGGCAAGAGGGCTGGAGAATGGGCGGAGATTTCAGAGTGGGCTTGGTGAATGGGAGGAATGAGCTGACAGAAAGTTGTTGCCTGGGGACTCGAGGAAAGTGTTCGGTGGGAGGGAATCACCAACAGCACAGATGTGGAATGGGAGCGCAAACAGAGCAGGTCCTGCCTGCAAGTCAGGCTCTGAGGGAGAGCTGTGCCCTTGGGGCAGGGGGATTGCTGCGGGGAAGTGGGCTGGGAAAGAGGCCTGCACAGGCAAGGGAGCAGCCAGATCTCTGCACCATGGTGACCTGGGCAGGCAGAGATGGGGTTCATCTACTGTAGGAGGGGTTCAGGTCAGAGTTTTGTTAATGGTCCTGGAGGCAGGAGCAGTGACGTGCTGGAATAAGGCACAGGGTAGTGTCAGTCCCTGTCCTTGAAGGAGCAGTGCGTGCATATGCCTGGATTGATGGAGAGTGGCAGAGGTACTGCTGTGGGGTGCGTGACCTTGCAGCCTTCATTTCTCTGCTTCCCTGATCATTATCTGGCACTGCCGGCTCCAGCTGGGGTCAGGGCTCTGGGATGAGGGCAATGGAGCTGCTGGGAGGGGAGCCATGCCCCTTGGGGACCGGCGCTCTGAGGCAAGGGCAGGAAGGACAGAGCAGTGAAGGCGGTCGAGGGAGGGGCGCATCTCATGTCCCGGTGCCACCAACCCCACCGGGCACCAGGGCAGGGGCAGCCCTTGCAGCAGGCACCACAGGAGCACAGATCCATCTCTACCAGCCCCTGCACTCACTGCCCGGAGCTGTGGGCGCCTGCTCTGTGCTGGTCCTGATGGGCCAGTGCACATTTTGCCGCTGGTGGGTGCAAGTGCATGAATTCATCTCACAGACTTCCCCTCTGCATTCCTTAGAAGCAAGATTCCAGGGAGCAGAGCAGTTAGGATTTCTCCTGCCTCAGCAGGAGAGCAGAGCTCAGCTGAGCCACAAGGACAGGAGTCAAATGTGTGCTGAATAGCTGATGCTTTTTTTTACCCGGAGTAGGGGTAGTGGGATTGCGCTGTCTGCTCCTTCCCGCTCCTGATAAATCAGTGCCCAGGGAAATATCATTCATGTTGGCTGTATTTAATAAATTAACTCTCAGCATTTGTGCTCTCTGAGGTTGTTACTGAGTTAGTGTAGCTCCAAACCCTGCAAAGGGAAAAGACACATCAGACCCCCTGGGAATGGATAAGCCATCCAAAGCTAGAAACCAAATATAAACCCAGACTATGCAAATCCAGTCTAACGAACCCTGCTGCAGCACAGACATCCCATCTGGGAGTGGGATGATCCACAAGCAATGTAGCAAAGGGACTGATTGTTTTAATGACTTTCCTCTTCCCAGGGAGAAATGGGAGGGAGGTTTCTGAAACTTGAGGGTTGCAAATTAAAATTTGCTGCCTCTCCATCAGCAGTGTGAGATTTGGGGTGTTGGGGGTGCAGAGGAAGGCAGCCTGAATGAACTTGAGGATGCTTTCTAGTGTTAAATCCTTTGAATTAGCGAGGAAGGAGCACGCCCTGTGTTTCAGCTTTCAAGTCACAGGTCCAGAAATACAACCAATCTGCTGGGCAGTTCCCCAGACGCATCAGTCCTTATTGAAGCTCTGCTGTGTGGAGCAGGGCAGTGTTTTTCTTCACTAGGAAAGGGCATGGAGGCAGTGGGTGAGCAGCTGAGCAGCAGGGATCTGGCTTTCTGGGCACTACAGACTGTAGTTTATCTCTATGAGGAACTGAAGAGGCTTCAGAGGGGAAAAAATGTCATGAAATTAAATGGCAGTGTTGCCACGGCATCCTTACAAATAAGCTTTACCTGCTGTTCGATCCCATCTTGGTTGCAAAGGGCATCATTTACCTGAACAAAGGCATGGAAGGATGCTGGGAGCAGTTGTCAGGGAGCGCACAGAGCCAGTCCCTGAGGGAGAAGGACTGTCGAGGGGCCCTGAGACACAGCCCCACCTGGGGGGACTGCCACCAGCCCCACTGCTGAAGTTCCCTGAGGATGCTCAGCAAGCGTGCAGGGAGCAGAGGCTGGGGTGGGCTGCGTGGGCAGCAGACCCCAGGGTGGCTGGTACTGCTGGTGCCTTCTGGTGCTACAGTCTTTGGGCTGCACTGTCTCAGCAGATGCCTTGGAGAGAGGGCAGAGCATGGATTTGGCACGTGCAGGAACTGGCCATGTCTAGTCCATGGCTTCCATGGCTCTTTGGTGTTTCTTCATGTTTCCATGCTGCTTTGTGTGTGCTCTGCCTCTGGCTAAGGCTCTGGGATGCTGGTGCTCTGAGGACAGCACCACCTTGGGCTTTGCAGGCAGAGGTGTAAGTCCTGGCTTTCAGGATCAAAATCAAGCCTCTCTGCTCTATCCCTCTGCAGTACTGGAGATGTCTCAACTTCCAGTTACTCGTTGTACTGGCATTGTACTCTGGCTACACAGCCAGAGTAACGTTAGGAGCTCGAATGGGTGCCATTCCCTCCAGTTTGCTCTCCAGTGTGGCCCTGGGATCTTTCCAGGCAATCTTCTTTGCCAAGGAACCTGTAGGACATTTGGACAAAACCACTCCCGAAGCTGTGATTTCTCCCTGCCCTTAGCTGACTCCAGGGCTGTGGTCCATCAGGAGGTGGCACACAACAGCACATACCAAACGACCCCCTTTGTGGTGATAAATGTCCCTAAAACGTGTGACACACCCCAGAGCTTCTTGCCTGGGATTTATAGCCTTACTGACCATGGCTTTTGCTCCCACTGAGAGGGCCAGGTCCTTCTGATTTGGAGGCCAATCCCCGGCAGCCTCTCTCTGCTGTGCTCTCTCTGCGTGCTGGTCGTACTGGAAGCCGCGGGAGTCGTGGGGCTGCAGAGCCCAAGTGTGGGTTTCAGTTTAATCACTGGGGCTGAGGAACCTCTATTCATTCTCGCTTGCATTCATCTGTGTCCTAGTAACGGTGCTCTCCCAACCTCCTTCCCAACACAGGCACACACGGCTGGATAATGGCAGGAGCCCGGCAATCGCGGAGCTGAATAGCGCTGTAATTACGAGGCTATAATGGCGAGCTGGAACTCATTAGCCATTATCAGCCGTTTCAGCAGGACAATGACAGCACCCCGGGGTGCGCGGCTGCGCTGGCTGCACCCGGTGGCCCTACACGCTGCTCGGCGGCCCCGAGGCCAGCCCGCCGCTGACCTTGGCCCCTCCCACGGCTGCAGAACCCGGTGGAGGGAAGCTTTGGCTCTGGATGGGAATGATGGACTGTGTATTCAGCCAGTCATGTGACATGAAGCATTCCTGCTCCCTGGTCCCGCTGTCAGGGCTCAGGAAGTTACAGACCCCCCGTGGTGCTGCCCAAGCGCCCCAACCTGCTCCATGGTGGCACTTTCCTGTCTCTTTCCTTCCCTGGATCCAGCTTCTCCTGCTGTAGTTTATTTGCTTTCCTCTTGACTTCTGTGTTCGTGTTCAGTGCAGGCAGTGGGTCTCCAGCATGGGAGCCCTCCCTGGGCCCTGCCATCTCATGGGCATCCTCCATCCTCAGCACATGCCTTGGGCAGGTTGGCCTTATGGCAAGAAGCAAACGCTGCTGTGCTTTGTGATGCCAATTGGGGAGACTGTCTCCTGCAAAAGGGGGCTGCATAGAGATCCCCAACTCTGCAGACTGTGGGTCCCAGGGCTGATGGTCCTGCTTTTCCTAGAGTAAATCACATCCTGTAATACAGAGAGGCACTGCAAAGCTGACTGGGAGGTGCAAATCTCTGCAGCTTCTGGCTTGATGTATTGTAAAGCAGGATAATCCTAGCAGGAGCAGCATGCTGGAGAGCATGGCCGAGGAGAGCTGGGGAAAGTGTAGCCAGCAGGCTGGGAGCAGAGGCCCTGCCACAAGTGTGTCCAGCAGTGGGACACGTGCTGTCCTGGTGCTCAGCAGAGCCTGGGCAGGACCGAGGCCGTGGGGTGGGTGTAGGTACCCCTTATTTCCACCAGTAGAATGGGCAGGGAGGGGCAGCGTCTCTTTTCAGGCTGCATTGCATGTCCCGGTGCTCACCCAGAGCTTTTGAATGAGAGAGTGATGCCACAAAGCAGCTTGTCCTGTGCAAGCTTCTCTTGGCAGGTGAAACCTGAGTGTGGCTTATTCTCCAGGTAGAAGGTGTGAAATGGCTGTGCACTGAACCGGTTGTGATGCAAGGATAATGGCAGGAGCCATTATCATGTAAGTGTCACTTACACATGTAAGTGTCCTGCAGCTGGGTATTTGGATGGATCCTGCTGTTCTGGGGACTTCTGTTTCTTTCTTATTACTCTCTGTGTTTGGGGTGACCCTACCAGGTGTTTGCTGCATTTGCAGAACCGGGTGACATGCATCCCGGAGGGGAGGCATCTGGAATGGGAACAGGGAGGAGCTGGACAGCCCCTGCCTCTTGTTGCCTTATGGTCCATGAAAGATGCCAGCTTACACAGCCACAACCAGCCAGACCTCTGTGTGCCCAGCACTGCTGGATGTTGAGGATGAGGGTCCTCTCTGGAGCCAGGGGCCATTCCTGGTGAGGGGCCACAGAATTGCACCAGCCCCTACTGTCTTTTGGGCCCTGCCTGCCGTTTTGGGGAGGTACTGGGAAGGTGCTGGGGAGGGCCCGTGCCTGGCTAGCTCCCGAGTGCTTGTCTTCTAATTTCTTCCTCTTCTCTCTGCAGGGAGCTCAATGGCAACAACATAACACGAATCAACAAGAATGACTTTGCTGGGCTGAAGCAGCTCCGTGTCCTGTGAGTTCTGATGAGGGGCCAGCTGCTCCCGCCCTGGTGGATATTGTGCTTGGTTTGTGCCCTCTCCTAGGGCTGCTGGAGTTACTCAGCCTCCTCCTGTGGGCTTCAGCCAGCAGGGTTGGAGGGTGTTGTGTTGGACTGAGCGTGGTGGATTCCCAGCTGGGAAGAGCCTGGGTTGTGTTGAGGGGATAATGGGAGTGAGGTGCCCTGTGTCAAAAGAAGTAATGGGGGCACTGGGCACCACTTTTCCAGAAAGCTGACCCCTTCTCTCTGCAGGCAGCTGATGGAAAACCAGATCAGCATGGTGGAGCGTGGGGCATTCGATGACATGAAGGAGCTTGAGCGGCTGTGAGTGTCTGGTCATGGAGGGAGGCTGGTGAGGGGCTGCCGAATCTAGTTGCAAAGAGCATCCTTTCCTTTTTTCCTTAAACCCTAATGTATTGGTGCTGCCTGACTTCAAACAGGTTCTCTTCCGCGTGGCAGTGGTATTTTACAGTTTGGGAAGCACACCTATCTGTTTCCATAGACCTTAGAGTCCTTTCTGCTTTTGAAGTGAGGAGCAGGTTAAACACCAATGACTTTTGCTGTATCAGCTGTGTCCTGTGTGTTAGCAAGGGAGCTGTAAGTTCTGGTCCAGTACTCAGTAAAATAGCTCAGCAGTTCAAAAATCCCAAGCCGCTTGAGCAAATATGAGGAGCTGCAGGTTAAGAGCCCAGTTAAGCAGCAGTCAGCAGTTAACAGCTTGGAGTCCTCTCTGCATGTAATTACAGCATTGTGAGTAGGTCTCTTAGTGCCCCGTTGGTTGTCCCTGCCTGGGACTGTGGTGAGGAGGGTGGGGTGTCCTTTTCAGTGGGATGCTCTGCTCTACTGGCCTCTCTGAGCGAGCCAAAGTACCCAGCTCTGCCTGATGCATCCAGCTGGGCTGCAGATGGGGTCATTGCTTTGTGCCCCAAACCCTGACCCTTTTCTTCTTTCCCTGCAGACGGCTGAACCGCAACCAGCTGCACACCCTGCCCGAACTTCTCTTCCAGAACAACCAGGCGCTGTCACGGCTGTAAGTACCTTCTGTGCCCACAGGGCTCCCCTGCCCAGCAGTGGTGTGGGCTCACTTGGGGGCTGCCATGGGGTTTGGAGGGGCACTGATGTCTCAGGAGGGTGCTGCTCCTGGGGGGGTTGTGCTGGTGGTTACTGGTATGTTGTCCCAATGAAGGCTCAGCACGTGGCAGGGGAAGGCACCCTGTTTCTGTGTGACCCGAGCGTGCAGCAAGGTGGGAAGTGGGCTGTGACTTGAAGAATACCTGAGACTGGCAGTGTTAAGGTTGTCCTTGTAACACATGGGGATATAGGATGAGGTGCTGGCATTCTGGGCTGGGTCTGGCATCGCAGAGCTGAGCTGTGCCTGCACAGTGTCAGGTGGAGAGATGTTGTGAGCTCCTCAGCCTCCTCCTCGGGTGTGGATCAAGGGCTTTGGAGCACAGTTCCCTTGCACACACCCAGGTTCCCATGAAAGGAGGCTGAAAGACGGTGTCACATTCTGCCCAGAGACTTCCATGGGGCACAGAGAGCCCCACAACCCTGCGCGACAGCTGCCTTTCTGTAGGTGTCTGGAAAAGGAGGAGGAAACTCCGCCGGGGGCAGATCCAGCCCTTCATGCCTACTGCCCCCTCCTCGCATTGCTCTACCTGTCGCCATGCCTGCCTGTCCCTCTGCACCTGCAGAAACAACTCCAGGGACTGTCTCTTGCTGTGCAAGTCCCACCTCCACAGATCTCTCGGCTCCTTCTCCCTCTGTGCAGCAGCAGGCTGCTTGGGGAGGGCTGCTGGGGTTTTGATAAATATTCTCTGTTCCATATTGGGTTTCCCTTGCCTGGGGCTGTTTTGCTCCGGCAATGGTGCTTTCAGCAGTGCCAGCATTGTTCAGACAAAGTGTTTACAGGCTCTCAGCTATGTCAGGCACCACATACATTGGGAAGGGTGCTGTGTGGAGGAGAGGGTGCGTGCCAGACTGGGGCTGTGTGCTCTCCGTCACTCAGAGAAGCAGCTTATACCCTGTGGATTGGGGTGGTACTTGCCAGGACACAAGCTTTCTGCTTGTTGCATCTTCTGTCTCCATTGATCAGCTGTGACATGGTCCCTGCTGAGGCAAGGCAGGAATGGATGAAATAACTAAATGTGCTGAGACATTCCCAGGACAGGCATGGCCATGTTGGGGCCAGGCAGCCCTGCGCTGTGGCTGAGCCGTTTTCTTCCAACAGTGCCAGGGAGTCAGTCCCAGAGTCCAGCCTGAGGCGTGTAATGAAGGGTTAAAACGCTGTGTGGGTTGCCAGCATGGGATGTGTGAAGTGGTGGACAGGCGCCAAAGATGAGCCTAGGTAATGGCAGCTGATAGCACAGGCGTTCAATTAATTATCAAATGGCATTTGTTGAGCTCAGCTGTGCCGTATCGTGGCGCCAGCAAGGGCCCATCCTCCTCCAGCCGCCCATTGCATAACAGAAGCACGGGCAAGAGAATAATTTTATGAATACTACAAATGTTTCCTTTTTAATCTTCTCTACATTTTAATACCAGGCCCTTTCAACAAGCAAACCCTAACAATTCATTGTGGAGATGCAGAAGAGCAGCGTGTGTGTCTCCTACACATACAGTGTGCCCCTACACAGCTGCCAGGCTCCTGTGGAGCCAGGACTGTGCCACGGTGTGCTTGGGGCTGTGCATACCACCGAGGGCTTAAGAGGGCTGTGCAAGATGCTCCTCGCAGCCACCTCATGTTCAGGTGCATTTCAGCCTCTTCCTGTTGTTTTACTGTTTACTGCAATGTGGTGGTTATTTCAAACCTTTTCTCTCCCACCCTGTCTTGAAGTTGTTTTCTGGCCATTTCTGCCACGGCAAAATGCCTGGATACCAGCACCTGGAGCTTTTCTTGTTCACTCTGAGGTTGCGTACATGGGCCCAGATTCTGCAGCTCCTCGACTATAGCTGGTGCCATGTTTTGGGGATCTTTGATGCATGCTTGGAGCAGGGGGTCCCTGTGATGGGCGGTGGGGCTGGGGACAGGGGACACACTGAGCCACCCTCCAGCCTCCTCTGCAGCATGTTCCCACACACTCATTAATGAGGGTAGGGGTGCAGCACTGGGGTCTGCCCAGAGAGCACATCAGGGCCAGTGTCCTGGCAGATCCTTGAGTTCTGCGTTTGTGCCACAGAGCCCTGTGTGCCAGAGGACCTGCTGCTCCCTCTCCTTGAGGCTTCTGGTTCAGGGATGTTTCAGGGGGATGGCAGGGCAGGGGCTACCCTGGGTGGCTTGTCTAGACACACATGCTGGCTGAGTAGGAGATGTGATCTGGACCAGTGCTAGTCCAGCCAGTGCGGGAGGTCATAAGGACACTCTTAAATTGCTGCAAACCGGGGTCAGGCTACAGGGATATGAGTCAGTGGGGAACAGGTTTAAACTAAATTGAAATCAGCTCTCCTTGAACGAAATTGGAGCCTCCCCACTGGGCTTTGCACTTGTTTAACTGCTGAAATGGATCTGGGGTGGCCCCACAGCTCAGGACCCCCTCGCTGCCCAGAAACAAGCTGGGACTTGTGCTGGTCTAGGAAAAGAAGGCTCTTACTAGCACCATTTTCTTTCAAATCCTGATCTCCAGATCACTTCCAGCAAGCAAGCTTCCCCTTGACCTGCCAACTGCAGCCACCCATGGCATGCTTCTCGAGTTCTGAAGTCCTTTCTAGGTCCTCATGTCCTCACACCATTTTACTGGGAGGTCTTGGATTAGCAAAACCAGACTGAACGAGTCAGGCTGAGATCTGTTTAGTTGTGAAATGAGGCTGTCCGGAGGCAGCTGAAGCAGAAAGCCAGGGGTGGATTGCAGGAGCTCCTGCGGGTTGCTTACATGAGCCCTTGGTTGCTGGCCTGGGTGCTCCAGCCTTTTCTAGACATAATCTTGATGGATCTTTTTCAGCACATCAGTGACACAGAAGATGAAGGCAAGTCTGTTGAATTAGGAGTATGTGATACCCATAGAGCTGTTTCCCACTGTACCTTTCCCACTGAACCTGATGAAAATTTTTCGGGAGCACAAGAGGAGTCCCTCAGGTTCAGGTTGGGATGGAGAACTCTTTGTTCACCTCCTCAGTGTCAGAACCTAATCCACATTGGTGGTACTTTGTGGTCTCCCAGTCTGGCTCGAGCTACAATTAGTTATATGGAACTTGGCTTTAAAGAGCATTTGTGCATTGAGATAGTGGAAAGGGTTGGAGTTAAACCTGATCCATCAGAGCTTAAATAAACTGGGGAATGGCAGGAAAGGGCCAACAGAAAGCAAACCTCAAATGAGGGCATGGGGGAGGTGAGACGCCTGGAGAGGAATGTTTTCCCCTTGGAATTTGGGAATATTGAGCTGACGCCTGCCCAGAGCCCATTTCAGTCTGAGATTGTGGGGAAGGGGGGTTCCTTGGCAGTGGGGCCAGGAGGCAGGGGGACTCCCTGCATGGCCTCCTTTATTTATGTCCCCCGCAATGAGCGGATAACTCATTAAGCAGTCCTGGTGGCTGGAAATGGTGCTTATCTGAGGTTTCACTGGAGAGCGCCTGACCTCAGTGACCCATTCTCAAACTGGGTTTAATTAAACTGTCAGCAGTGGATGGAAGAACAAAGCTTTGTGGGCTCAGGGGGGAAAGCCAGGGTCCCCCGGCAGCTCACTGAGGAAGAGCACATCTCCTGCGAGAGCTGATAGGAAGATGGATCTTACCTTCCAGTGAGGATTACCCAGGCAAGAAGGTGACCTCTTCTATTGCAGTGCCCAGTGTTGGTTCCCAGTGTGCCAGTTGTACGCATCTTGGCTCAGCAGTGATGCTCCATTACAGCCCTGATGCACACCAGGAGCCAAGGTAGACCTTCCTTCACCATCTCTCCCAAGCTGGCAGGAGTTGGGGTTTTTTGGGTTTCCCAACAGCCCCCAACAGAAAAAGAAAGCAGAGTTTCTCTCTGCTTCCTTGGGAAGAATGGGTGGGAAGGACAAGAAAGGCGTTTTGTAGCACTCTCTCCCTTCTCTGCTCACCTCCCCTTAAAACCTCCTCCTGAAGCTGTTTCTAAGTCCCATTGAGGGTTCTGGGTGGGGGATGTGAGGAGGAGAGAGGAGTCTGGAATGGCTGTAGCAGCAGGGTGAGGACAGAAATGCTGCGGGCGCATCATCAGGGACGCAAAGACGTGGGCTGTTGAAATGTGCTAAAGGCAGCCAGGATGACTATAAATAAATAGTTTTCTCCAAGGGAAGCCGAGCTGATGCGAGGGAGGAGAGGAGCAGTGGGTGCTTGGCTGTGAGGAGCTCTAGGGAGTTGCTTCTGCAGGGGAGTCACCATCCCGGATGGATGCATCCCCATGGGAGCGGCTGCCCAGTGGTTCCCCTCAACAAAAGCTGCAGTAGCTGCTCCTTGCTCAGGCAGAGCAGGAGCTGAGAGAGAGTGAGCAGAGAGTAGGGGGGAAAAAAAAGTCTCGTCTCCAGAAGGAGGGAGATTTAGGACATGGGCCACAAACTGTCAGTTTCTGTCGGACCCATGCCAGCAAAAATGGTGAAGGAGATGGTGCCACATCTCCGCTGGCAGCCAAGCCCAGGGGGCAGGGCTGCCGTGCTGCTCTCAGTCTGTAAGGGCAGGGGCTCCCTGGAAACAGCATTAACATCTCAATCAGGGCTGGTGACTTTCTGAGCCGGGGACATGTGAAATGTTGTAGGAGCTGGGGGGATTGTCACGCTCCTGTGAGACTCTTCTCCTGCAGCCAGAGCCTGCAGAGGAATAGTGATGCTCTATGACTGCCTCTGTCTGGGAGCTGACAGAGGGACCAGAGGCTGGTCCAGACCCACCATAGACGACCCAGGGGTATTTAAAGATCTGGGAGTTTTGAGCTGAGTGGCAGAGAGCATCACAGCTGGGTGTGCTGCCTGGTTAGGAGAGATGATATTATGGCGAGCCCTGGGGCTGGTTCCTTGTGCCACCCCTACATTTAGCTAAACCCAGCCCTAATAGCCTTTAGAAAAGCAGGCAGAGAAAAATGGAGGGCTGTTAAATAACTTGAGAAAATGCAAATGACATCCTTCAAGAAGGAGAGGATCACAACCACGCCAGAGGAAGCTGTGAGCTGAGTAGTAGCAAAACAGGGTGACAAGTGAAAAAGGAGCTGTCAGAGAAAGGAATAACAAAACAGGCCCCGCTCGGATGGGGCTGGCTGCGCGTGGGAGGTGTTGCTTGCGAGACTGTACTAGTGACCGTTCCTCTTCGGGCTGCACCAGGAAAACCCCCAGATAGGGAAGGAGAAAAGAATGAGTGCTTGGTGATGGCTGGATAAAGGAGCGGTCCCGTACCCCCACAGTGGGTAGTCATGCTGGTGCCAGCTAGGAGGTGTGGGTGCCAGGTGAGGATGCTCTCCAGGGAAGGCATGTCCCACAGCTTTGCTCCCTCCCCAGTGGGGGAGACTTGCCTGAGCCCCATTTTTAATTTTGTGGGGGATATTTGGTGCCTGCCTGCTGGTTGGCTATCACTGTGGTATGCTGGCTCTGGCTGTGCCCTGGCTCTCCTGTGCCAGACATCCACCCCCACCTCCCACAGGCGCTCCTGTTGGGGCTTTGGTTAAGGTTCACTCCCTTCAGCAATGTTTTGTGCTGGTTCTGGAGCTCTGCAAGTGCCCAGGAGCCTGCAGCCACTGTGTGAGAAGGGGCCTGTGGGCACAGCATTGTGTTTTCATCTTCCTCTGCTGGAACAGGGTTGTTTTGGCTCCTTGGGCACGTGCCCCTTTGCTCTTTGCACAGATGTGTATGTGCTGATGTTCTGTGCAGAGGTCTGCGGTCCAAGAGCCGAGTGCCAAGGTCAGAGCAGAGAGCAGCTTTCCTGCAGCAAACCTCCCTGCTTCCCCTTCCCCAGCATCCCTCATTTTTGTCCCAGCTCCCCCTCTAGCAGCATCCCCCTCCCCTTTCCGGGTGAGGGCCAAGTGTCCCCGCTGTCACCATGCCCACGTTTTGGACTCCGGGTGCAGTACCCCATCACGCTCCCCGACAAAGCTCCTTCTGTTGGGGACAGAGCAGGGCTGGGGGGGCCAGGCTGGAATGTGTCCCCCCGAATACCAATGAGGAGGGGCAGCGTGTTTACCCCTGTAGCTGGGGGGAGGGGGGAGCGACGGGGTCTGTATGCTGCAAGACGCCCCCCCCACACCAGCTGGGGGGAAGGGGAAGGGAGGCCTCTCTGCAGCCCCCGGGAACAAAGAGTCAGTGTGGCTCGTGACAGCTCTAAGGAAACGCAGGGAAACAAATGTGCCACTAATAGGTGGGGAGGTTACCTAGGGAAGGATGCTGCCAGGCGGGCGGGCGGCCAGCCCCCTCCCCGGCGGGCTGCCAGGCGCTGAGGGACTGCTCCTGGCACCCCGGCCTTGGCGGGGCTCGGGGGGCTACAGAAGGGCCAAGCTGAGGCAGGCTGATACTTCCTTGTGCTTCTGGCCCATGGGGACAGCATCCTTACAGATACCTCCGGGGTTTTGTGCTGGGTAACCCAGCTGGGAAGGAGCACCCTTGTGCAGGGAGCTGCCCACTGCCTGCTGCTCTCCCCCTTCTTCCTCCATCACTAATGTGCCACAGATCTCAGCTTCTTTTGGGTGAAGGGAGGGCAGTAAGACTCCCTGGGGGATCCTGAGAGCAGACAACCTCAAAGCTTCACAAATTAAACACATTCTTAAGATCTCTCTCTATTTGAGCGCTTCAGTAAGCATTTGGGGACTTGACCTGCAGTCTCCAGAGGCACAGGAGTGCTGGGGTGAGGGTAGCAACCATGTCCTCACCTGCAGATGAGCAGCCTCCCTCTTTGCTTCCCACCAGCCTTGGGCCCTGTCCCACCGGGGTGCTGGTGCAACCCCTGCACAGGGACGCCCTGGCTCTGTTCTGTGCCATTATCCTGCCAGCGAGCTGGGGCTGCCAGGAGTGGGCATTGCCAGACGGCTGCCTGGAGATAATCTGCCCCATTCCCTCCATGCACCCCGTTGTGCTCCTGACTCACGGCCGGCTCCAGTTTTCTGGCTGTTGAGATGCTTCCAAGGTTTCCCTGGCAATGCACGGGGTCAAGCCCCGCTCCCGGGGCTCTCTCCTTAAGCCACTGGTTCTGCTGGGCTCACCCTCTGTCTTGCTTTGGGCATGGGCTTGGATTTGGGTTTTATAACGTTACTAAAGCAAAAGGGGCTGAGTCTGTGGTGAGGTGCAGCTTTCAGCCCCTTACCCCTTTCAGCAAAGTCCTCCCCTCCATATGGCATCATGCAGAGCATCCCTGTCCAGCTTCCCAGTGGTGCACTGGCAAATGGGAATTTGCAACCCATGGGAAAAAGCAATGAAAAATCAGGTCTTCCTAAAGCTGAGCAGCAGTGCTAATTACACAGCTATTAAAACATAGGAATTATTTATTCTCTGCCTGCCTCACAGCTCATTGCCTGCATTGTCCCACATTCAGCCTTCGGCCACCTTTGGTCCCCTGAAAGGGTTAAAAGAGCACTTGGAGGAGCTGATCCCTTTGTCCATCCATTTTGAGCACAGAATAAAGGCATTTCCTTCCTCCTGTTTTCACAGCTCAAATAGTAGAAGGGTTCAAAGTGATATTAAAGAATCGTGAGCAGAATTAGCCTCTGGTAATTTGAGTTCCAGAATGTGGAAGAAAAAAGTCTCATGCAGTGATTTGAGGCTGAGTTATAACTTGGTACTGCTGCACATGCATCCCACAGACGTGTGAATGTGCAAAGCCAGGTAATTAACCTGCGTTTGCTGGTTGATCTTCCCGTGGGTGGGTGCTGGGGCCCCTCATCTCTCATGCTGGGACTGCCATGAAAACAAGCTGTCAGCAGTTTCCAGCACTGCTTCCAACAGGGTGCCTGTGCCGTGGTCTTTCTCTTCTGCTCCCAAGGGACCTGTGGTGCTTTTGGCATTGGTGCTGGACCACCCAGCCAGCAACCCCGACACCAGCATCTGGGCTTGGTGGGCTCCAAGTTCTTGCCCAAGTGGGCTGCCTGGAGCACTGGGATGCTTTATCCTGTGCTGTAGGTGGGTGAAGTTTCCCATTCTGAAGTGCTGTAAGGGCCGAACAGATGAGTGTTAAGTGGGAAAGATGCCCCTTTGCACAGCTGGGGACTTCCCTGGTGTAGCAGGGCTCCTAGGCATTGCCAGGGGGAAGCTGTGCCCTGCCTGCAGGGACGAGCTGAGGGTGTCCTGGTTTGTTGAGCCCGTTTCTCTGCGTGTGCCAATTGACATCCACGTGCAAGGGAACCCTGCTGGCAATGTGTTGGGGATAAGTTTGGGGAGGTGGGGATTCATTTTCCAGATTCTCATCTGTGTTAAATTAATTATCATCTCAGGCTTATCCTCACTTAACCAACGAGATGCAGACTTCTGTGGTTGGGACTCCCACTGCTCTGCCAGAGCTTAGCAGAGTATGGATTAGGGGGTCTTACCAGCTGCCTTCCCTGGCCCTTCCATGGTTGTTGCACCCCTCTTTGCCCACAGAGGCTTTCATCCTCATTTGTGTCTGTATTTCCCTTCAGTGTAGGAAAAGCTGGATTAATTTTTACTGCTCCCAAGGGAGCTGTTGGTAACTGAACACATCCCGCCGTCTTGTTTTCTCTAAACTGGGAGGTAGGAAACGGCAGAGATGGTTTAGAATGGTTTCTTCACCCCTCCTTCTCCCTGTCTGGTCCTTGCTGCCCCTCCAGTGGGGGATGGCATTTGAGGCAGAGGTACTTGAAGAAAAATAGTGGCACAGACTTTCTGCAGGCCCTGGGGCTGGAGGAGCGATGTTTCCCTGGAGGTGCAGCCAGAAAGAGCTTGAGCATCCACTTGACTGTTTAGAAAATGGTAATTTTGGGGTCCTACAGAGGTGTTAGCTATATTGCATGGACAGAGCACTAAATGTGGAAAGCACAGGAATAACTCTCAAAAAGTGTCTCCCATCCTGGAGCTGGGAAGTGCTCCACATCCAGGCCCTTCCCATGGCAGAACTGGGAAAGGGACCTGGGAATTCTGACCCTGTGTGTCCCCACACCTTCCCATCCCTGGTATGACACTCAAAAGGGACTTTTGTCCACCTAGGAGCCCCACAGATGGGTGCTTCATCCCCTCCACTTTACCCCATCTAGGATACTTTTTCCCGGGGTGCACCATTGTCCGGTCACTATATTACAGAGACTTGCAGTGGCAACAAGGACCTGGAGATGAGAGTTGAAGTTGACCTCATCGTGGCACTCTTTTGGGATGTTTGCCTGGGGTCTGGTGATTCTGCTTGCCCTGGACCAGCACATACCCACCAAAACAAGCGGCAGCGTGTTTTGCTGGGTGTGTGCTGGTCTGAGGCAGGAATGGTGGAAATGCAAAATGGGTGTGGGTTGGGGGTAGGTATTCAACCCCAGGGATACTCCATGGCAGCTCCTCTCTATTGCACAGCCAGGCTGCTACTGCCCAGCAATTAATGCTGGCGCTATTAATTACCAATCATAGGGATAAAGTCGGGGTCATGTAGCAGGAGTGGGGATCTGTGCTTGTGGGGTAAACAGGAGCAAAGAAATGAGGAGCAAGCAAAGGGGCTGGCTGCATTCCCAGGACTCGGCGGTGTTTCCAGCTCTTGCTGTCTGACCGGAGGCATTTCCACTCCCGGTGTTGTCGTCCCGCTCCAGCTCACTTGTTCTCCTCCCCATGGGCTCAGCATGTTGCTCATTCCTGCATCCTACGATTTCACAGCGTCCCCACAGCCGGGTGCTAATGAGATTAGACCCAAGCTTTAAGATGTCTCTCTCTATCCTTTGCCATCCAATTACACAGCCCGCATGGTATCTGATTGCCTGTGAGAGGGGAGGACTGGGGCTGGCTGGGATGGGAGGATGCAGCTGGTCTTTCTGGGTATCAGCCCTGCCGAGTGGTTTTCTTTCTTTTCTTTTCTTTCTTTCTTTCTTTTTTTTTTTTTTTCATTCTCCCCTTGGCTTTGAGCTGCTTCGTTTGGCTTTTTCATCGCTTCTCGGTGCGGCGGCTGGGCAGAATTTGTTTAAATTAACTGCTTGAATGGCAGCGTTTGTGTGCATTGGTGGGGGGGAGCTCAGACAGCAGCAGAATGGATGAGGGGGATTAAAGGTGCCTAATGGGTTCCAGATGGGCATCCTGGACTGGGAAACACCCCCGCACCCCCAACCCCAGCCAGGGGCCGCTGGTAAGGAGCTTGGGGCTGGGAGCCGGGATGCTGCAGCAGGCAGCTGCCTGCTTCTCCTGCGGCAGGGCGGCTGCTCCGAGCATGTGCCAGTGGGACTGGGCTGCCCTGAGGCTCCCCAGGTGCTGTGACTGCCCAGCCACGCTGGGGGTGAGCAGGCAGATGCTCCACAGGAAGCACCTTCCCTGGCTAGCCTGGAGCATGGGGTGCAGCAGGCTCCACTCTCCCTGCTGCAAGGCTCTGGGGATGTGGGGCTGGGGACAACCACTTTGTGTGTGATTCCAGCTTTCAGAGGTGCCTCAGCTCGATCATTAGCTGACACTGCAAATACAGCCCACTGGGACAGCACCACTGGTGCATCAGTTTCTGCTCTGCAGTCTTGGTTGCAATGAGAAATGGTAATATTTAGTCTTTGTTGCCCTCCCCCTGGGTTCTAGAGTAGCTTGGGATGGGCGCTTGCTCAGTTCAATATCCCCACCACTGCAGATGTCAGAGTATTTTTTCATATTTACAGATGGAAAACTGAGTCACAGAGACGGGAACTAAATTGCCTGTGTGGCCCTGCCAGTTGCATTTCCCAGATTTGTAGGGGTTAGAGACATGGTGACAGTCCTGCCCATCTTTTCAAGGGCTGTGCCACCCACCAGTGGCCAGATTTCTCCTCCAGACCTGCTACGTGGTGCCAGGACTGTGTGTTTGCAGCCTGTCTGGTGGCAGAGCTTTGATTGGAAGCATGTCAGTCCCAAATGAGATGGAGGAGTGTGAAAGTGAAGGGCTGCTGGGGTTTGGTGTCACTGGCAGGGACCTCAAGGTCATTGCTTTTGAATTTTATTAATGGCTGAGAGTGGGAGGAGTATATAAGCTGTGAGACAGTCACCTGCTGGGAATATCACCTGTGCTGTAGGTCAGCACATCATTTTGTGGGAGATTTTAACTTTTTAGGGGGAGCAGGGCTACAGAAGCAGGCAGGTTTAATGGAAGTGAGCATCACATGGAACCTTTTGCAATTGAAAGCTGACAAAGCTCTGGTCCTGGTGGGAATGAGCCCACTCACCCTGAAATAGCTTTTTTGTGAAGACAGTGGTTTGCTTTGGTGTGTCCAGCTGCATCCAAGCAGATGGCTGAGCCAGGGAATGAGGCAAGGCTCAGGAGAGAGAGACCCACAGCCACACTCCCCATCCATGAGGGAGGTGTCAGAGGAGGGCCCTGGCTGGGTGTCACAGGGACACATAGGGTGGTTGGGAAGTGCTGGCTGACCTACATCACCTGCTGACCCTTGACCAACGCTCTGTTGGCCAGCCCTCCCAGCCCATCCTTGGCCCCACATTCCCCTACCCGGCTCTTGTTTCCTTCCACAAATATTGAGAAAATAAACAGCATAGCCAAAAGGGGACATCCCTGCGTCCCTCCACACACAGCTGCCTCCCTAGGGAGCCACACAGGTGGTGACCCTGCATTCCTCAGTCTGAGGGTTAACTGAGAGAAAGTAAATATTGGCTTCTCCTGGGGCTGCTCCAGCCTGTGCCTGTGGCTAGGGCTGCCTCTTGCCTAAGGAAAGGGACTCGTGATGCAGGCAGGTCCCCATCTCTGGCAGAGGGGGTTGCACAAACATGGCTTTTCACCCGGCTAGCTCGAATTCCCCATTGTGGCCTTGAGCCTGCTCCTTAGGACAGTCTCTTCCTATCCCCCATCCTCGACTCTCTTCATCCTGGTCTCGTCTCTTAGCAACTACCCCTGCCCAGGACCTGGGCTGTGTAGGGAGGGATGTGACACTATCAGGCATCAGTCACTCTGTCACCTCCAGAGTGAGGGTGAGGTCGTTAACCGGAGCACGGTGAGTGACGATAGAGCATCCCTGCCATGCCTCCCCCGGTGGCAGCCGCTGCTCTGCCTCCAGCTTGACACCAATCCCCGCTACAGTAACGATACGGGTGGCAATCGGGGAGGAATTAAAGGATAATTAATGCCAATCCACATGGAAAATTGCTCTCGTCAAACAAACCTGATATCATTTTTTTGATGAGCTGACAAATTGGGTTGATAAGTAGCGACTGTGCTGACATGATATACCGAGACTTCTGCAAGTCATTTTGCTCTTGCCTGGAAGATATTGCCATGAAAACATTAATATTCTGCAAAAATCTGTGTAGCATTTCTGACAGCATTCTTCACTGGTAGAAATCCCTGGGGGAATTGCAGTGGTCACCTCTCTGGCAGGGTGCAGTGGGGGGTCTGGTGGTGGTGAACTAATGTTCACCATCTCTGCAAAGCTGCGGTGGTCTTGGAATCTTTGGTGGCAATCCTGACTTCTGCCAATCAGCCCCCAATTTCCTGGTCTCTTGTTGCCTCCTCTTTCTGCCTTGCACCAGCTGAGGGTGAGCTGAGTGGCGTGGGTGATGTAGCTTGGGAAGAAACCACCTGCACAGTGACAGAAGTCAGTCTGGGAGGAAACGTAAGCCAATAGGTGAAAGGAGCAGGGCTGGTGCTGCTGGCAGGATGCGGGTCTAGCGGGGATGCTCTGCCTGAAACACCTGCACTGGAAAACATCCTCATGCAAGGTCACGCAGCTGGGGAAAAAAAAATGTAGGTCACAGCTACAAGAGGGGGAGCAGCGTCTGGGGATGTGGTTACACTGAAAAGGACTTAGCAGCCATCGTGTAAGCCTGCTCTGGGATGCAGGCTTCCAGCTTGGGCAGTGATGGATGCGTGGAGCAGCTCTGGGTACTGGGGAGTTGCCGGTTTGGGGGGCAGGAGGGAGGCTTCTGCAAGAGCATAGTTTCTGCTTCAGGGCCCACAGTTTAGAAAGATGTTGGGAAATTAAAAAGTGCTCAGAGAGGAAGTGCAGGATAATTGGAGGCCTGGAAAATCTGCCTTCCAGTGAAAAGAATTAAAGAGCTCAGCCTATTTAGTGTATGCAGGAGGAGGCTAAGAGAGAAATTTATTTCCATCTCTGCATACCTGCATGGGGAAAAGCCTGATTATAGGGACGCCATTAATTAAAAATAAAAAAAAGAAAAGAGAAAAAGCATAAAATCTTTCAATAGCTGGGGGCTGAAACTAGACAAATTCAGACTAGAATTAAATTTGTCTTTTTCACGACTGAGAGCAATTAACCATTGAACACTCAGCTGGGAAGAGGTGAATTGAATGTCCTTTGAAGTTGCAGAGACTGTACTTCTTTTCCCAATGGTGAAAACTGGAACTGTCAGTTGGAGCAGGAATCCCTGGGAGGGCTCGGGGTCTGGGCTGAGTGCTCAGAGGTGTCCCAGTGATAAAGTGTCCTGTTCTGGGTGATGGATGACACCCCATCCACTCTCCGTCTCTGGGTAGTGGGGACGTAAGTCCAGTGCCTCCAACGCAGGTCCTTAATTGCTCTCAAAACCCCCAAGCATCCCCGCTCTGCAAGGCTGGCGGAGCAAAGCCAGCTGCGGAGGCTCTTCTCTATCTGGGATGATGCGAGTTGATGTCTGAACAGGCATGTCTGTGGGTAGGGATGGGGCTGCCACAGCCAGGAGGGGGTTCCAGGCTGCCCCTGCTGCTCTCAGCCAGACTGGGGGAGATCCACTGGTGCCGGTCTTCCCACGCTCTCCCCAGGGGATGCTCAGCCGTGGCCTTCCCGACCTCTGCGCTGCAGTCCTGTCTGAGCATCTCAGGCGGAAATATATTTTACTAGCACCGTAAAAGGGAAAGACAGCTTTGCTTTAATTTTATGAGCTCTAGAGTACCTTGCCAGGTTAGGTGCTGGCTGAACTTTGCGGGGGCTTTGGCTTGGAGTTCACAGGGTAAATAGCAGTGGTAGCTGAAGATGTTATCTCTTCCCTACACTCCTCCCTTGCCCATCACAACTGTTCCTCCTGTGTCCCCACCTCCACAGAGCCAGACAGGACCTGTTCCTCTCCCGTTCCCATCCATTTGCAGAGTGATGCCAGCAGTGACTGTGACAGCAAGGCCGAAACAGAGTCCTCCTGGATTATCCCAGCGTGGGGTTTTCCTGTCTGTCAGTGCCCAAAATTGTGCCTGGAACAATAATGTGAAACTGGGCTGTAGATGAGGACATGGCTCTGGAGAAGTTACACTATGGCTGCATATTTGGGGACACTTTCAGAGTGGGGGGATGCTGTGGGGAGCTGTTGGTGCCCCCGTGAGCAGGGAACTTGCAGCCTGCCAACCCCTGATCCCTGGTTGTAGGACTGTCTTTACATCCTCTGGGAATCTTTGTGCTCCTGTCCTTGCAGCCTGCCACTGCAGGGCCTGGGTTTTGTGCTTTTGCTTCTTTTTCTTCCCTTTATTTTCCAGCCTCTTTCACAAAGACACCTATTCTCCCCTCACCGTGCCCTGGGGATTTACACAGAAAGCTCACCCTCAACATGGCAAAAGAAAGGCCCGGGCGCCCGGGAGAGGAAGCTCACACAAAATGTGGTGTGTGGCTCTTTGTATCCCCTTTGTAATTCCTCTACACAATGAACTGCCCTGGCCACCCACCAGCTCCGGACTACCCCAGGTGCTTCATCCCTCGTGCCCCTCGATGTGGCAGCGGGCAGAGATGGGGATGCTCCTCGATAAGCAGCCGAGAGCACAGCCTTTGTGCTCAGAAAAAGGGAAATTTGGGCAGGATGGAGATCGCCATATTCTTGCAGCAGAAAAAGCACCTTGCTTCCCCGCTAGCCCCCAGGCAGAGCACTGGGGGTCCCTCCGGCAGAGCCCTTCCATCAGCCCCGCTCTGACGGCTTTTAACATGCTAATGACCCTCTCAAGGGCAAGAGCAGCTCTGTGTAAAACCCATGTTCAGCCCTCGGTCATGGACATTTGCTCGGAGACACAATGTTAAATATTTATCCTCCCCGCCTCCCCCCCAGCTCCGCAGGCATTAACAACAGCGGTTGCAACCGGCCCCTTCCCCCTCGCCGGGAACATGTGGCTCCCGGACCATGACAGCGAACGTTATCGTTTGTACCTGTGAATTATTGATAAGGTATAAGATAGTTCTTGCGGTGAAAAAATAATGAGAGGGAGAGGCTGCAGCCTGGCGGGGCAGGCGCTGCTTCAAACCCTCTTCTCCAGGGGCAAAACGGGAGGTGGGACCCTCTTCCTGCTGGGCCCATCCACCAGCTGACCATGCCGGCCCTCAGCAGCGTGTGGCTAGCACCCGGCTGCCGTTGTGCCTGGTGGCTCCTCTCGGCACGGGTCTGGCTGGCGCCTGTCCTCTCCTGGCCGTCCGACACCTTCCCGGGGGAGGTGGGCAGCTGCCCTCCCTCCCCGGCCCCACGCTGCCTGAGCCACCCGTGAGCCAGGGACGGTCGCTCAGGCAGCTGCCTGCGGGTCGTGGGGGTGAGTGGGGATGTCCCAGCTCGGCGGGACGGCTGCTCACCCACGGTGCCGCGGCGGGGAAGGGGCAGGTACTGCCCGGCCCTGCAGACGCTGTGGCTCCAAGGAGCAGATGGGAGAGCCTTTCAGCTGGCCGGGCTGAGGGGCTCAGGAGGTCTCCGGGGGCCGAAGGAGAGAGAGTAGTCCTTGGCCTGCGGCTTTATGGCCACCGATATGCTGCCCCTGTGCCCTAATCTGTCCCTGGAAAATCAGGGATGATGCTGCCGAGTCCCTGGAAAGCAGGTGGCAGTCCTGAAAAGGGGTCAGGTCCCTGGTTTAGGGCTGTCGTTTAGTTGGAAGTTGAATGCAGAGTGTCCATCCCCTCAGCCGTGTCCCAGAGAGTCCCTGTGTCTGCCAGCTGGGGCAGCTCTGCACTCCAGCTCTGCTTTGCAAGCCTCTGAGATGCCATGCGGGAATGAGCAGATGGCTCAGGGGGATCTTGTCATGGTGGTGTGGGCAGTCTGATTAAAATGGTTCAAAGCCCAGCTTTGATATATTTAGACCCTCAATGCTGCTGCTGTGTTTTGCTAGGGAGAGCATGAGCAGGAGAGTTCAGGCATTCGTGTGCAGATCTGGGGCTACACATCTGCATCCCTGGGCCTGGTGTGGAGAACCAAGATCTTCCTCGCTCCCTGACCTCCCCGGAGTGCTCTTTAGGTTGTGTTCATAAGGAAGCATTGCTGGGAGAGGAGCATTGAATGGTCTTTTCACCAGCCTCAAAAGATGGGCTAGACTCCTGGATGGGCCATGTCCTCCCCTCTGCTGCTCCCTAGGAGTGGGCAGAAAATAGCAAAGGCTTGAAACTGAGAATTACAGAGTGATTAAGAGAGCGTGTGTGTGCAGTGTGTCTGCATGCTGGAGGAGGGAGTGTGGACGTGGTGCAGTGGGCGATGGGTTGCAGTGTGTGCAGAGGTGTATGGGCACAGCGAGAGAAATTCCCAGGCAGTGCAGCAGTGTGTGTGGAGAGCCCCCAGCCCGAGGGCGCTCCAGAGTCAGGCAGCATTACCCTGGGTATGAGCTGCAGAGCTGTAGCAAGGAAGGGGCTGAGTACAGCTCTCCATCTCACTGCAGCAGAGCATCCCTGAGCAGGTGATTGATCCCAGCATTAAAGGGTCTGGGAATGTGAGCCCTTCTCACCCTTCCCTTCCGCTCCCTGACTTCTCTCCAGCTGTGCAGCAGATACAAGGCAGTCTACTCAGATAGCAACTTTGAAGTGTGAATTTCAAACACACTGTCCTCACCCCCTCTCCCATGTCTGATGGGATGCACAGGGAGCAGCAGGAACACCAGGCACATGAAATAGCCCTGTTCAAAGCCTGGCACTGCAACTTCCACTTGCAGGTTAAGTTTGTAGGCAATTACCAGGTGGTGTTCCCTGCCTTTGCTCCCGGCCTTTTCCCTTGCAAACCGCCTGCTCTCTGCTCTGCTTTTAGGGGAGGAGCCTGGCACCCGAGCAGACGCAAACACCAAAGCACACAAGACACTGTCTTGGGCTGGGCTCCTGCCTGCAGGTTAAGGTGGGGGATGCTACAGCCCTCCTGTGCTCCCTCCTGTGGTCCCTGTGGCTCCAACTCAGCACTGAATTGGGCTCACAGCAAGCCAGAGCTGAAAACTGATGAAAAAAAGTTTTCTGTGCAGGGGGCAAAGCAAGACAGCAGCACTTTGGGCCCTTACTCATGCAGAGGAGACCAAATCCAAGCCCTTTCTTTCTCCACCTGCATTTTGGCTAGAAGGGTGCAGTGGGGATGGCTCATCCTGTGCTGGATCCCAGAGTGCTGCGGGATGCTCACGTGCTCAGCCAGAGCTGCGGCTGTGTGTGCAGGGGGAGGATCCAGCCCCTTCCTTTCGTGAGGCAGAGGAGAGACAGCGCATGTAAACTTGACTTCACAAGACATCAAATGCACTGTGGTTGGGTGGAAATTGGCTCTTGGAGCTCCTTTCATATGGTACAGAGCAGCTCCTGGCTCCTGCTCCCCCCTCAGCGAGTGGATGGGCTGATAATATGAGGAAGCGCCTGCTCCCCTTCAAGCCACTGTGCCTGGGATCTCATCTCCAGGCTCACTGACAATTTGCTTTAATGTTTGCCTAACTAAACCAGGAGCCGTCTTACATCCTAATTGCCTTTGCTGGGGGGCTCACATGGCTCATGGGGCAGCAGGACTGGTAGAGGCGTTTCTGGGCTGTCTCCTTTGTGCTTCAGCAATCTCCAACGCTCAGAAAAAAAAATCCTTTGCCAGAAGAGTGGGCCCCTTTGCCCAATTTACTTGAAATGATGTCCTGGATTTCTGTCCAGCCAGGTCCCCGCATTGTTCCTGAGCAGGATTTCAGTGTGGGGGCCGGCTAATTTGCAGTATTTTACATATGTAATACGTTGTCAGAAATGGTTTTAAATGCCTATAATATTTAATAAAGAGGCAGATTTCATAATATTAGGCAGGAATGGGGCTGTCTAATTAGTTATTGATGATTTCATATCCGTGAAGGCAATTAAGTAAAAGCTGGAGGCGAGATCCCGTGTATGAATCCACCCCCTTTTGGGGCTGTTCTGGGATGCAGCAGGATTGTGCTGGTTGTCTGGCCTTGGAGCAGCCTGTACCCATCCAGGGCTGCTGGAGGGCTTTCCCCCTCCAGGAGAGCCATTCTGCATGTCAGGAATGCCCAGCCCGCAGTCCCAGCTGCAGAAGGACATCTGCCAGCTCGGCTGCATCTCCAGCCTCCTCTCACAGGGCTGTGACACCTGGGGTCTGTGACATGCTTGTCTCTCAAACCTGGTATTTTTGGACTCAAAACTGATCTGGAATCTGACAAAATATGAATCATCCAAGAGATGTAAGAGCGGGCAGAGTCCTGGGCAGACTAGAGTGTATTTTTAGACAGCACGTGTTGGAATTTGACTGTTTCATAGGGAAAAAAAGGGGGTTTTCAGATCTGAGTGCTCTGGCCATGCTGGGAGCCCCACTACTGGCTCAGCATTGCATTGCTGGCCTTCCCACAGCAGCAGAGGAAGGAGGATAGGTCAGGCTGTGCTCACAGCCCCTGCTTGACTCTTCTATCACAGAGGACCACTCTGTGGGTCCAAGCCCTGTGTGTGTTCATGAGTCCCTTTACCCACTGCTGGGTGCTCGTGGCATGGGCATGCACACGCAAACAGGATTGTCACCTCACCCTTCTGGTGGCCCC
Organism: Tichodroma muraria; assembly: GCA_013390105.1. Taxonomy (NCBI): domain Eukaryota; kingdom Metazoa; phylum Chordata; class Aves; order Passeriformes; family Sittidae; genus Tichodroma; species Tichodroma muraria. The sequence continues at coordinate 51,369 of WAAG01079298.1, forward strand.
AGACAGCAGCCATGGCTCTTGCTGCACCTGGAGCCCGTCAGTGGGGCACTTCCAGAAGCATGGGTGTCTCTGGGGACACCAGCACCCAAAGTTGGATCTGTAGTCCAGCCATGCTGCCATGTCCTTACACTCATGCCAGTGATGATGACTCATATTCTTCCCCAGGCTGCCCTGAGATGGCTCCTGCTGCATCTGGTGGCGGGATCCCAGTCTGTAATGCCCCCACTGTGAGACAGGCACCCACCTTCCTCCAAGGGGGCTGATATCTCCCCAGCTGCTCTGGTGTGGTTCAGCCAGGACCCCACTGTTCGGGAGATTTCATTCTTCTTTTTATCTTGGTGGTTGGAAGCCAAGGAGCGGCTAATGATGAAGGAGTGTAAATGTCAGCAGGAAACCAGCTTCAATCAGAACAGTTAAAAATAAACCTGCCAGGCCTGCTCTGGCAGGGGTAATCAGCAGCTCCTCTCCCCAGGTCCTAGAGCATGAGCTGCAGCTGTGCCAGCAGTGCCAGGCCACCTGAGCTACAGTGCTGGAGGCTGGCTGCAACCTTGGCAGCTCCAGCCCTGGCCAGCACCTCCCCTGGAGCTGTGAGGAGCAACCCTCCAAGCCCACCAGGGTGAAGGGTACCATCCCCTCTTCCCAGGCAACACCCTGACTCTCCCCTCTGTGGAGTTCCCCTCAGCAATCCTGGATGCTCTTGAGCTCAGTCCTTCGGGAGGAGATGTGGACATGCAGGTAACAGCCCCCAGCTGTTAAGGCAGATGCACTTGGAACAAAGACAGGAGGTGCACTGTTAACCCCAAAGATAATTAACCCCAGGGCAGTTTTGAAAAGGGGTATTGGACTGCTCCATCACTTGAACTTTAATAGGGAGATTGAAGATCTGTGTGAGACCCCTAGGTGCCCCCAGACTCGGGGCCAGGACTTTCCAGTCTGTGCCTTGTGGTTGGGTGCTGCTGTTGGGCTTGATGCCTACTCCTCCAAGGCTCCATGCATGTGTGGATGGGGGAAAGGGAGGAGCACTCAGATGTGCCTCCAGCAACTCATTTCTGCCTTCCCAAAACAAGGAGGGGCTGTTGATCCACAGCACAGGCAGGTCCATGGGGTGAGAGCTGCATCTGTACTCACTATCTGCAGGCAGAGGCTTCCCCAGACCTGTGGTTTGTGCCAGGGGCTGTTCAAAGAGCAGCTCTGTGGAGGGAGGCTTTGTGGGCTGGGATGCAGCTCCTGGCCCCCTGTGGCATGGCCATGGTGCTGCTCTCCCAAACCCCCTCTTGAGAGCAACTGTTACTGGGGCAAGGGCAGCCCCAGCTTGGGACAGCCTTGTGGCAGGGCTTTACTGCCTGCCTTCCAGCAGTTCTTATCTTGGATTTGATGTGTGTCACGTGAGATGGAGTCTCCTTATCTGCCTGTTGGGTTTTCCCTGTAGGTGTGTCCCATCCCTGTAAGCTTGATTCCCATGCTCGGGTGTTCTTGCTGCCCTGCACTTACTCTGCTGTTTCCCATCGGCCTTTCCTTCTCCTATCCTGGCTCTTTCCTGCTAGCCCTGTGTAAAATCAAATCTCTTTTACCAGCTGTTGGGGATAATTGGAGATGTCCCACTGGCTCCACCCTGGCTGCCTTTCACCCTGCAATGCATCTCCCACTTTTCATCCCACTGCCAGCCTCTCCCAAGTGCTTTCAGGAAGCCCCAGGCTATGAGACATAAGAGTTTTACCTGTCTGAGTGCTAGGGCCAAACATGAGCGAAGGACGCTTAGTCATGTCAGGGCATCTCGCCAAGTTCTCCAGCTGTCTTGCAAGGTTCAGCCTTGGTTTCAGAACATCCTCCAGCCCGCAGGGAGTTTGCTTTAGTTCTTCTTAAAGGTGGGGCCAGTTGCTGTCCCAGGACCTGTAAAGCCGAGGAGCGGCATCACAGATCCACAGCATCGCGTCTTGGCTCACCAAGATCTGGGACAGATCTGGGACAGGCGGGATGCAATTCTCAGCTTGGCTCAGCCTCATTCACACCTCGGAGGAATCCAGGAGGGCTGGCAGGGCTGGCTTCACACTTATTAGCAATTAAAAGCCTCTGAGCCTGGGAGTCAATTAGCTCTGGGCTCTGCAGTGCCGCAAACCCAGGGGATGAGCCTGCTAACCAGAACTGCAGCCAACTCCCCACGGGGCTCAGGGCTGGCTCTCCAGAAGAGCTATTTGCTTTTTCATTTACACCTTGGATGAGTGTTGCAGTATGGAGTTTGGGCTATCTTCTCGGCTGTGAGCTGCCAGGCAGGGAGCACATGCTGCATGCTGGAGGATGTAAGGCTTCGTGGCAGGCAGGGCTGGAGCCTGGCACTTCTCAAGGCATGGCACTTCTCAAGGCATGGCACAGTCATGCATGGAGTCATGACGGGGTGAGGGGGGATTGACCTCGTCCTGTCACAGACCTACATGGGAGGGTCTTGGTGTGGCACACTGCTGTCTGCTGGATGTAGAACCACACACGGTCTAGCAAATCCCTGCCACCACCCCCAGCTTGCTTTGTCCCAAGCTCTGGAGCTGCTGGGCTACTCTGATTTGCTGGACATCCTGTAACATGTGGGTCTGAGTGCTGAGGCACTGTGCTCTGGGCACCAATTTCCCTCTACAGGGTTGGGGGGCCTAGCGTGCCGCCCTGGGGAACGGGACTTCTCTCTGCCTTTTATTTGCAGGGTGTGGGGAACATGCTTGAAATGAGCCGGGGTATGCAGATGTGAAGCAGGTAGGTGCACAGGCTGGAGGGTAGTGTGGGAGCTGGAAAAATATGCTTTGATGGAAGGTTTATGCAGGGATTTCCTGTTACTAGAGGGTAGGACAGAAGCAAAAACATGGAAAGAGGGAGGAGAAAATATTTGCTGAACATCAGAGCTAAGGGGACTTGGAGGTGGTAAGAAGCAGGGATGCAGAAAAGCAGGAGGCTGTGCAGCAGTGGGGCCAATGGCTGGGTGCCTTGGCTCCCAGTGTCAGTGGGACACAGAGGCTGTGATGAGCCAGGCAGGTGCAGTTTTAACACTCAGTGTCCAGCCAGACACTTGCTGGAGGGAAAGAACCCTCACCCAGCAGACAGTGGGAACCAGGCTACATTGTGTCAGCCACAGAGCAGGTCCTTTTGCAGAAAGTGACAGGCTGGCTGCTCCCACAGGTGGGTTGCAGGACACTCCCCTGCTCACCCCGGGCTCTGCCAGACCACAGGGTTCTGGACACAGAAGGTGCTGGGGCTCTTTCAAGGCACTTTGGGACGCGGGGGAGCTGATGTCGATGCTTTAGACTCGTGTTGGCTCCCGTTCCCGCCGATAACGAGGTTGCAGGAACAAAGGGACACTGTGGGGAGGGGGCGGTGACAGGCACGAAGGGTTTGCAGCTTGTTATTTCACTTGTGTTTCCATTAAAGCTGCTGCTTTTAACTTGTTTCAATCTCTGAAGAGGCTCTAGGGTGTGTAGCAGATGCTTTATTCCCCCTCCCTCCCACCCTCCCTCTTTTCCTTGGCCAGTTCCCCTTGTTCCCATGGCATCCCCCTTCCCACGGAGGCCGAGTCCCGCAGCTCTGGCATTGCAGCGCAGCCCACGCAGGAGCCGATCCTTGCTGGAGCTGGACCGGAGCCACTGCACAGGCGCTGCCCTGGCAGAGAGCTGCTCAGCAAAGTCCGGCTCATGCGAGTGCCCTGCCAGCACTGATCATCCCACTCGCTGTCCCCAGCTTCCCCAATGTCCGAACATGGGGCTGCTGGTGTTACCCGTGGTGTATGGACCCACACGCCTCAGCATCCCCGGGGCGTCCCCTCGGCACACACTGACACCGTGGTGGCACTCTTGGGTGATACCAGCCAGGGTCAATTGCTGATGCTCCAGTAAAGACAGCAGATCATGGCATGGGTCAGCAAGTGTCCTTTTGAAGCCACTGAAATTTATGCATCCTCTGAAATGTTTTGCTAAATCAACACCACCACGCTGGGGCTGGGACTTCTCTCACTAACTGTTGCTGTGAGCATATGTTGCCTTTTACACATGCTCTGCTCGTCTGTCCAAGCAAATATCTCCAGCTTTAATGTTTTTGGAAGCATCTGCATCTCCTGGGAGGGAAGGAACCAGGGCCAGAGCCTGGGGTCAGCATGGCACTTTGGGAAGCCTGGGGAAGGCAGGGTAGTGTGCATGAAGCATTGCTCCCTGCTCTGTTCACTTTTACACTTTACTGTGTGGACACAGTGGACCGGAAAAATTTGTTGATAGGGCTTGTGTCACTGAAGTCTGTGGTCTGAGACGCTCAGCACATCGTGGTGTCAAGCTGTGTTTTGCCTTGCTGCAGCAAAGGATTGTTTTGTCCTTATGTATAAACTTGGCAAGGAGGAGCTCTGATTCATTGCTTTCACTGATGCTGAGAAAATAATAAGAAAAGAAATATTACGAAAAGCCTCAGGTGGGATTCGGGTCAGCTCTCCTAAGGGAAGTGATTATTTATTTTCACTTGAACCACAGTGGATATGACCTGGTGCCAAGAGATGCTGAGGATGCTGGTCCCTTCGGGAGGACTGTCCCATTGCCTAGAATGGCATCAGCCACCATGGGTGGTGTGTGAGCAGGTGATGGTGTGGATATATAGCCCTTGCACAGGGAAAGGGACACTTGGGGCCAGGCAGCCTGTGTGATTCAGAGCATGGGGACCCTGTATCTTGCAAGTGGGGACACGAGCTCTGCTTTCCAGCAGGAATGTGGCAGAGATACACATGGAAGGGCTTATAGAGGACAAACTCCCCATCTCACTGAGGAGCAGTGTGAGCTCTGCACAGGGCAGGACAGGTCAGTGGTGGCTTTCAGACTGGCTTGGTGACTAGAAGGATGGCTGGATGCCTTAATCCCTAGGACCCCTGTGGGAACACCACCCTGACTTTGCACAGTGCTTTGCTGTGCCACAGAGATGTCTCGCTGCCAGCATCCTTGTCCCCTCTGTCTGTGCTGTCCCTGCTCCATGCACCCTTTCCCAGTACCCATCAAGGCTGTGTGGGTCGGGAGGCAGTTTCTGTGGCTTCAGGTTGCAGTCTCCCCCAGCTCGCTGCGGGCCGTGGCAACCAGAGCTGGGAGGATAATGAGATCTTAATAGTCCAATTATATCCCATCGATTTACTCAGCACATAATAGTCGGCGGCTGGGGCTGCCTGATGAGCCGCTCCACTCCGGCTGCCAGCGGGGAGGGCTGTGCCACGCCGCCCAGCCTGGGATGCTCTTCACAGCAACCAGCTGTTCCCCCTTGAACCCCTGTAGGAGCAGCACCTCCATCCCCCACTTCCAACTCACTGTCCCCCGCCCTTCCAGGAGGGGCAGTGACAGGCAGAGATCGGAGCAGGGACCCTGTTACCCTGTCCTGGCTGGGCATTCCAGCATTGGGCTGAGCCCAGGTTGATGTCCCTCATACTGCCCTCGGGAGCAGGGGGTTGTGCATCTCTGCCACCAAAACAGGCTGGCAGAAGTGACTCCTGGTGGGTGGCAGTCCCTGCCAGCAGAGCAGTGGTGGAGCCATTGTCCATGCAGCCTGCACTGGGCAGTGTGTTGCTACCAGAGGTGTGCCCAGCTGGTCTCCCCGCAGCAGGAATCAGCTCCCAGGCATCCACCTGCAGGTGTTCTTGACATGGCAAGGCTTGGCAGGTTCATCTCTGCACTTTGCTTCTATTAATGTTCCTTTTGAGCTGGCTGTGGCTGAAAGATCCGTGAACTTGTAATTTGGAGGATTCACTCTTAGCTGTGATTTTAAGCTTGCCTTCGTGATTGTGTTGGTCATCCCTTGTTCTACTGTGAAAAGCAGTAAATAATGTTGCTTTTCCCCCACACTGTGCTGCTTTGGACCTTGTCCCCTTCCCTCCCATTTCCCCTTCTGGCCCTTGCCAATGCACCTTTTCCAGAAACCCCACCATGTTTTTCCAGAGTAGCAGGGCTTATGCTGAGCCCACCATGCTACACTTTAGCTTGTTTGTAACCATGCATGAGGCTCTGCCATCCCACCTTGTCCTGTGCAAATGCCATCAGTCCCAGGGCTGGGGTTGCAGTGGGTGGCAGCAACAGGCAGTAGCAGGAAGCACACAGGCTGTGATCTTGGGAGGACAGTGGAGTGAGATGGGCAGGGGACAGTGGGAGGTCTATCTCATCTCCCTTGGCCAGGATGGAGTGGTGCCAGCAGCTGGGCCAGTTGGAGCCAAATAAAAAACAGTGTCACATAATGCTGGGGGCATGCCACAGGAGCCTGAACCTGAGACAGGGCTGCGGGGTCCTGCTCACATTGGCACTGGGGACTGGGGCGGGTGACACAATGGACAAAATTCTGCCTTGTTGCCCTGGCATCCTGCTAATGCAGCAGAGGGGTGGCTGCTCCCCACCTCCAGCAAGCCGCTCCCTTAGGGACACCCCTGCTTGGGCACTGGGTCTTTGCAGCACTGGGGACTTGTGTGCGTCACCTCGAGCGGATTGTGTAGCCACATGTGGGATTGTGGACATACGGGTAACACTTCCCCCAGCACAGGGCTGCAGGTGCTGATGTTGGCACAAGCAGCTCATGCAGCAGCTCCTGCCCTGAAGTGGCAACAGGGAGTGCAGAACCCCTGGGGGACTCTGGGCTGTTGCTACTAATGCAAGTGCTGATTAGTCTATTGATCATTTGTAATGCAGGAGTCTTACTGTCCCTGCAGCTCACCCCTTGTCACCTGTCAGGCAGTGAAGGTGGTGGTGTGAACAGCTGTCAGCCCTGTCTCTGCCCACCCCTCTGGCCTGGACAGGCTGTGCTGGGACAGACAGCATGTGCGGGGTGATCTGAGAGACACCGGGTTCCTTAACAGCTGCTGGTGCCACAGTCCTTGCTGGGGAAATGCCGTTTGTGCTCTGGCACAGCTGCCTCTGGCACAGCACCACCGAGGTGAGGCTGGGATCCGGGGGGCACTTGTCCCAGCATGAAGCACCGATGTTCCGCAGGGTTGGTGGCTTTGGCTGCCTTGTGTGCGCGAGGCTTGGTGCATGGTTGCCGTGGGTGAGCTGGTGCCTGCGGTGACTGGTGTCAGCAGTGGTGGAGCAGAGCTGCTGCAGCAATGCCTGGCCTGTGAGCAGGGGACATGCTGTGTCATGCAATTTCATTGTGGGAGCTGCGGGCTGGCAGAGGCTGAAGCCCTCATATTGAGTTTCCAGCATGGATGCTGGGGAGGAAGCAAGGTAAAGAGAGGAGCCAGCCTCCTGCACTTCACCTGCCTGGAGTCGGCACTGGTTCAGGGCATGCAGGCGCTGCCAGGGTAGAAAGTCACTCACCTGCCACAGCGTGGCTCCGCAGCCCTCGCCTGGGACATGACACGGGCTGCAGCTTTGGCCTGGACAAGGTGCCCGCATGGCAGCTGACGCCGGGCAGGATGGACCTCTGCACCACCAGCGGAGCCAGCCCAGCGGCCGCTGCCAAGCCGGGCTGCCTGGCGAGGGCAGCGCCTTGCCGGAGGGCTGCCAGGCCGCCCCAGCGCTCTTGGCAGCGGGGGGCTCGGAGGACTCGGGGCCAGCGCCGCTGGGAAGCAATTACCTCCCCGCTGCGTCCAGCCCTAATCCCCTCACACGGCGCGCAAGGAACCGGCTCGCCAAACAAGGCTCAATCAGGTTAAAGTGTGAAGTCAGGATTAGCCAAAAGAATGAGAGCGTGGTAATAGCTCCGGCCTCCTTGCCCGGCCGCCGCAGCCCCGCGGCGGCCCCCTCCCTCTCGCCCGCCCTCCGGCCCAGCGGGCTCTTGCCGGGGAGATTAAGGCTGCCGGGTTTGTTTGCCTGAGTGGGCTCCCCACTGGGAAGCCATGTCGAACAGTTTTGCTCGGGCGCCCCGCTAAGCGCCGGGCAGGGCGTCGCGCTGGGGGGTTGGCTCCCGCCGCCGAGCCCCTGCCAGCCCCGAGGAGCCGCGTCCCCGCGCCTGGCTCCTCGCCGAGGCTCCCCGGGAACCGGTGTCAGTGGGATGGGGCTGTGGCTGCCGGGAGAGGCAGCACCGGGGCACCTCCTGACTCGCTACAGATACCGCGCCGACAGCCATCACACACACAATGGGGCAGAGCAGCCGGGTGTAAGATCTGGGCAGGAAAGATCCTGAAATCCCAGTCCCTGACCACCGCCATCCCTCTCGCTGCCCAGCCAGGGAGAATTCGTGTGGATGTAGTCCGGCCACGAGGCTTTTGGGGGACTTGGAAGAAAAGCAGGTGCCTGCCTTCTCGCCATCACACCGCTGTGGGTTGGAGCCGGCTGCTGCTGTTGTACAGGCATCTGCTGGGTCAGAAATCCACGTGGGAGGTGAACCTGGCTACAGAGGTGTCCTCCATCGCTTCTTCACCCCTTGTTATACTTCCCCCTTTGCAACCCTGCGGCTACCAGAGCCTTCTGTATTTTGTGCTGTGCAAGGACAAACTCAGCTGCATGGTCCTCTGGGACCATGGCACAGGGACAGGAGGACAGTGGCACTGTGAATGGGCTGGCTATTTGGTAAACACCTGGATTCAAGAGCCAGGAACTCTTAAACATGGAGCTTTGGACAATACCTGGAAGTGAAGCCAGAAAAGGCAGTGAGGTGACTGTGACAACTCCCCTTCCTCTGTCTGTGCCCATCCATCAGCTGGTCCCCAGTGGGGCTGTCAGACCTGCCAGTGCTCGTGGTCACACTGCAAGCTGGCACTCAGCATGCGATGGCAGTGACACTCTTGTATTTGGCGGGGCGTGAGGCGGCACCGATGCAGCCGCCGCGGGTGCTGCGAGCGGCACGGCGGAGCGAGGAGAAGCCGTGCCATCTGCTGTTTCTTCTGCGACAAAGTGTAAAGCAAACATAGCTGGGGGCTATGAAACACCAGGAGGGAAGGGGCCGTGCCTTGTTCCAACGCCGGGGCGAGGATTCCACAGGCAAAGCATGTGTTTTGTCCTGGTGTCATCAGCTGTGTAGCCGTGCAATGTAATCTAAGCCCGGTGCCGGGGCCTTGCTGAAACCCTCGCATCCAGCGTCTGTCCCTCTTGGCTTCGGTACCCCCAACGGCAGCACTTCATCGGTGACTGTCACAAAAAGCTGTGAAGGGGAGAAGCCTCGCAAAGTCGGTTACAACCTTCTAGCAGCATTTCCCTCGCAAGCTGTAAGTGAGCAGCTTGGAGACAGACGCTTGGGTTTACTCCCTGGGTGCACTGGGACTCCTATGCACTCCGAGCAGAGAAATGGGAGCAAGTTCTCCATGGGGGAACCAAACAAATCGCAGACAGGACCTGTCTGGGCAGGCAGTGCCAGAGCTGGGAGAGGGGTGCAGAGCGCTGAAGTGTGGTGCTCACCTCTGTGACGGGTTTAATGTTGGAGCTGCCAAGGCAGGCAGCTGCCAAGAAGGAATGTGGTGCATTGAACGCTTTGCTAGGAAGAGTGGTGAACTGCACGTAGTGGGTTCATAGAATCATAGTATGGTTTGGGTTGGAAGAGACCTTGAAGATCATCTAGTTCAAACCTCTGGCCATGGGCAGGGATGGCATCCACTAGATAAGGTTGCTCAGTGGCCCATCCAACCTAGCCTGAAACACTTCCAGGGATGGGGTATCCACAAATTCTTTGGACAACCTGTTCCAGTGGCTTGCTATCCTCACAGTAAAGAATTTCTTCCTTACATCTAATTTAAAATTCTGCTCTTTTAGTTTAAAACTGTTCCCTCTATCGCTGTCTGCCCATGTAAAAAAGTTGCTATCTTTTCCAAAGAGTTTTCTAAGGGATTCCTTCTGGGAGCTAGAAGAGAAAAGAGGAATTGGGGCAATGCTGTCTTTTTCTGAAAGGTCAGCGCAACTCCTGGGTGTCCCCAGGCACATCGCATCCCCAGCATAGTATGAGAAGATGTTTGTATTTCAAGGAGTTCTGGGGAATTGGAGGCTGCTGCAGATGTCTGGTCCTTTCCCTTTGGAGAGGGTGAGGGGACCCTGATCCCCCGTGGGCGGGTCGGGCGGGAGTTCTGGAATAGGTGGCACAGTCAGAGCGGGCAGTGCGAGCAAGGCAGGCAGCGCAGGCAGCACAAACAGCCAGGGCAGCCTGGCAGTGCCGCCACGTGGGTTGCTGCGAAACTGCGCCTGCTGCTCGCAGAGGAGCCGGGCTTGTCCTTCTCCGGAAGCCTGGGCAGTTCCTGGGGCAGCATCTCCCTTCCACTGCCCCATCAATGATGCTTTGCCAGCTGGGTTTGGTTTGCCAGGAATGACCCAGAGTGATGCACAAACTGTGTAGGGGACCGGGGCTGGTGCATCACACTGGGACTGTATAGTGTCTCCTTGGTGGGTGGGCATCCCACTGGAGGGCTAGGCAAGCCCACTGTCCTTTTGTTTTCCTTTTCTTCATGCATCTGTGCAAGTAATGCTGGTGCTTCCCTCTGGAAACGTATTTGCGTTGTGGCAGTGAAGCTTTCAGCTGGGGTGAAGTCCCAATTTGGGGACCTCCAGGTGTTTTGCAAGCAGCTTGTGCCCATTTGTTGAGCCCACTTTTTGGAGGAAATGAGGGCGTGGGAAGTAACGTGGATGCTGTGCCTCCATCCTGACACAGTCCAGCTGTAGGGTATCAACAGCAAACAGGCTTTATTATGTTGAAGCAAAGCTGATGAGCACTATGTGTGAAATGCTGACATCTATAGACACCCTAAACCACCTCTTGGAGCTGGGATGGGGGGGTCTGTGTGGCCTGTGTAATTCTGGGAACATTTAATCTGTGCGGGATACCCTGGTCCTCCTCCTCACTCATCCATGGACTTGCATAGGGAAAATGCTGTGTTGTTCCTCAGTTTCCCTCTGCCGGGAAGGAGATGGGAGCTTGACCTCCTGCCCCAGGGGCGGCTGGAGCCAGACCGTGCTGGCACCCTGCGATGGGATCAGGCAATGCAGTTGCCAGCCAGGTTTGGAGGAGCTGCTGACTGTTAGGGTAGGAGGGGGAGTGGCTGTTTGGGAGCCATGGAGAATAAATAAAACAAACAGGTCTTCCCACAGCTGAGCCAGTCCACCCAGACCCTACTTGCAGTGAGATTTGTGGTCTTTGTGGTCTTCAAAAGTCAGCCCAGGCATGGTGGGGGATCTGACCTGCTGCCAGCCCTGCAACACAGAGCATGACTTGCTGGCTTGGTATGCCCTGGCATTGCAGAGCAGGTGATTACACAGACAGTACCCTGCAGTGATGAAGTAAATAATGACCTGATTATTTGTGCCCTCTGAAGTGCAGGTCAGGCTCCATGGGAATGCCTCCTGGAGCCACTAAGTGTAATTACCAGTTAATCAGCAGGGAGCTGTAATTATGGCAGTAAAAGAGTATTTAAAGTATGGAGGGTTTTCCCAGAGCTGTGCCAGTCAGCTCTGCTTGTCAGAGCCAGGGACTGCAGGGTCGAGGGAGCCCCAGTCACTTTGAGCTACCATAGATGGAGCCAGACTTGCCTCAGGACAGCCAGCAGAGCAGTGGTCAGCCAAGGACCCGAAGCCAAATTAGTTTGTCGGAGTCCCTGAGGGATCACTGAGTGCCGGGGTGTACCCCTGCTTGTGGATGCCTTGCTCCCATGGGACATCACGCTTTGCAGGCACTGCCAATTTGCCTTCCTGCCTCTTTGTTCTGCAGGGACCTGAGTGAGAACTTCATCCAGGCCATCCCCCGGAAAGCATTCCGTGGCGCCACCGACCTCAAGAACCTGTAAGTCCTGGCAGTGTTGGGCATGAGGGAGTTTGGGGTGAGGACCAGTGGAAGCAGGCAGCGGAAGCGATCAGGAGCACTGATTGCTCTCTGTCTGGGCTGTCCCAACAATTCTCCCTTTTTTTCCCTTTCTCTGGCAGGCAACTGGACAAGAACCAGATCAGCTGCATCGAGGATGGGGCTTTCCGTGCCCTGCGGGGGCTGGAGGTCCTGTATGTATCTGGGGACAGGCTGCAGTCTCCAGTCTGCAATGTCATGCAGGATGAGGGTGTCCTTGGGGGTGTCTCCACTCACTGAGGTGCTGTAGGGACATCCCCAGCATGCTATTTCTCCTTGGGCTGACAAGGGTTCTGGTACAGCTGCTGCAGAGCTGTGCTCCAGGGCTTCATCGTGCCTCGGGGGGCCACCTGGGTGCCACTGGCTGTGGAGAGAAGCCTGTAAAGGACAGCAAGTCCTGATGGGGCTTCGGGCTGTCCCCAGCCTGTAGTTCTCCATCCATTCACCCTGTGCTATGTTGCTCCCAGGGGTTAGTGCCACCTAGACCGTCTCATGTTCCTATTTACAGCCTGTCTGCCCTGACCTGCCCTTCTTTGTCTTCCTGCAGGACCCTGAATAACAACAATATCACTTCAATTCCTGTGTCCAGCTTCAACCACATGCCCAAGCTGCGGACGTTGTGAGTACCAGGGCCGTGGTGGTGGTGGTGGGAGTGACCTCCTAGGCTAGAGTGGGATGTCCCCAGTTCTGCTGCTGGTGCTGGAGGTTCAGTACTGCTGGGACATCACCATGGCAAGGGAATGGAGGGGACACCCCTGCAGAGTATCCCCAAGTACTGCCAAGCAAGATGGCCTTGGCAACTGTCACAGATGCTCTTAGGCCACTCTGGATCCCCCCAGCCTTTAGGATGAGCCAGGCTGGGGCTTTCAGAGGGCAGTGGGGTGGGCAGGAGCTGTCTAGTGGCTGCTGACTGCTCTGTCCATCCGCCTGCAGCCGCCTGCATTCCAACCATCTCTTCTGTGACTGCCACCTGGCCTGGCTCTCACAGTGGCTGCGCCAGCGCCCCACCATCGGGCTCTTCACACAGTGCACCGCTCCTGCCCAGCTTCGTGGCCTCAACGTGGCTGAGATCCAAAAGAACGAGTTCAGCTGCTCTGGTGAGGGGACAGGGGAAGTGGTGGGTGCCAGGGCAGAGACATGGGCCAGGGGGACAAGGCTTATGCCACCAATGCAGCCCATCTCCACTCCCTGCCATGTGCCCCAGCCCAGAGCCTCAGAACCCATGCTGTGGGTTCATATCAGGTCAGCACAGTCCTTGGTGTGGGGACAGTATGGGGACAATGCCACCCTGTCAGTGTGACAGTACATAAGTCTGTGCCTTTGGAGCTTTTTCAGGGGCTTGGGGTGCACCAAGAGCATATGCACCTGCTCAGGGGTGCCATGAACTGTCCCTGCATGCTAACACTGTCACCAGGGTCCCTTCTTCAGGGTGCTGCCACATACTGGCCTGGCTCAGGTCTTTGCAATTCCAATTCTGGCTGCTTCCCTGGTAGGACAAACGGACTCAGCACATGCCCAGCTCTGCAGCTTGTCCTCCGGCTCCTGCCCAGCCATGTGCACTTGCAGTAACGGCATTGTGGACTGTCGGGGCAAGGGGCTGACGGCCATCCCCGCCAACCTGCCCGAGACCATGACAGAGATGTGAGTATGGTCCCACACCGTCACCACAGGGCTCCGGGTGATCAAGGCACTGGGAACACAGGAGCGAGCCTCACAGCTCAGCCACTCCATAGGGCAGCAGGCCTTCCTTGTCCTTCTCTCACACTGCCCAGATTCAGGTCTGGATTTAGCTGCATTAAAAATGTAAATAGAGAAATAATCTCCCTAGAGGAATCCAATTATGGTACAAAGCCCCTGCTGTGATGGTGCACAAAGCATGTGGGAGGCAGGAGGCACCCCCAAACCTGAAGTGCTGGGGAGGAGAGGTGCTTCCTCCACCCTGGCCACCATGGTTCCCCCACCCATGGCACCTCTCCCTGATGGAGAAAGCCGCAGCCACAGGACACAAATTGTCTCTGGGCAGAATATTTCCACTCCTGTGGGATAACTTACTGCGACCTTAGGGGTCCTGCAGGCCCAGCTCTGTCAGTGGGGTTCTGGGGTTTGGCCAGCCCTAGAGCCCTCATCTCTCTCTATTCTCTTCGCAGACGTCTGGAACTCAACGGCATCAAGTCCATCCCCCCAGGAGCCTTCTCACCCTACAAGAAGCTGCGGAGGATGTGAGTGTGCAGCCTCTACCAGCTCACCCTGAACCCCAACACCTTTCACCCTCCTGGCCACTGCTGAGAGCTGACAGACACGGGGCACCTGCTGTGACACAGCTGCCCCATATGGCAGCACTGGGAGGGGGTCTTGGATAACCCCAGCTCTGTATACTGGGTGTTGGGGGTGGTCCCCTGGAACTAGCAGAATGATGAGGACATGGGACAAGAGAAGAGGGGACCAGGCCACCTTCTCCCTTTGGGTTTCAGAGACCTGAGCAACAACCAGATCTCGGAGATTGCCCCTGACGCCTTCCAGGGGCTGCGCTCGCTGAACTCCCTGTAAGTGCCTACACTGGTGTGGGTGGGATGGGGTGGATACTGTACCCCTTAACCATCACCCACACCATTCCCCCCATCTCTCTCACACCAGCCTTTCTTTCCCAGGGTGCTGTATGGCAACAAGATCACGGACCTCCCTAAGGGTGTCTTTGGAGGACTTTTTGCCCTGCAGCTGCTGTAAGGCACCAGTGGCTGTGTGGAATGCTTTCCAGGAACATAGGGAAGCATGACTGAGGTCCCTAGCACCCATGGTGCAGTGGTGTCCCCAGACTCACATCCCTCTCTCCCTGCCAGGCTTCTCAATGCCAACAAGATCAACTGTGTACGGGCAGATGCCTTCCAGGACCTGCAGAACCTCTCACTGCTCTCACTCTATGACAACAAGATCCAGAGCCTGGCCAAAGGCACGTTCACCTCCCTGCGGGCCATCCAGACTCTGTGAGTGTCTGCACCAGCTCCCATGCCTGGGCAGGCGAGCCTCTGGGGGAAAAGCATCTCCAGGGGTGGAGCTGGTGATCACCCGCTGTCCCTGGCAGTGTGTCACCCGCTGTCCCTGGCAGTGTGTCACCCGCTGTCCCTGGCACAGGCACCTGGCCCAGAACCCTTTCATCTGTGACTGCAACCTGAAGTGGCTGGCAGATTTCCTCCGTGCCAACCCCGTGGAGACCAGCGGAGCCCGCTGTGCCAGCCCCCGGCGCCTGGCCAACAAGCGCATCGGCCAGATCAAGAGCAAGAAGTTCCGCTGCTCGGGTGAGAGCTGTCCCCAGCCCTGTCACAGGCGTCCTGCGGCATGGCTGTCCTTGGCCCTGTCCTGGCCTGGTGTCTGTGTGCTCAGAGGGCTGATGTGCTTTTTTTTCCGCAGCCAAAGAGCAGTATTTCATCCCAGGTGAGCAGAGGAGCCACACACGTGCATGGGTGTGTGCACGGTGCCCTTTTGGCCGGGCTGCCTGCGGGGATGTTATGCCAGAGCCCCGTGGTCTGGCCCAGCAGAACCACGCTTCCTTTCCCACGTGCTGGGTACCAGGATGTGTTGTGGCATCTCCCATCGTGCTGTTACCTGGATGGGCACAGAGGTGTCCAAAGCTCTGTTTGCAGGAGGGTGGTGGGCAATGCAGTGCCCCGTGTACCCAGGACAAGTATCTCTGTAGATAAGCTGCTTTGGGCATGGAGAAGAGTAATATGTGCACAGGGGCTGGAATGAGCGGAGCTGGGGAAGAAAATGAGACCAGGTGGGGATGTGGGAGGATCATAGGGAGAGGGGGGAGGTGCAGTCCCTCTGCCCATAGGAGCCCACGCTGCCTTTACCATCACACAGGGACCGAGGATTACCAGCTGAACAGTGAATGCAACAGTGATGTGATCTGCCCCCCAAAATGCCGCTGTGAATCTGGTGTTGTCGAGTGCTCCAACCTGAAGCTCACCAAGATCCCAGATCGTATCCCACAGTCCACAGCTGAGCTGTAAGTCTCCTCTCTCACTCTGCCTTCCCTCCTGCAGCAGGCACCTTGCTGGCACTGGGGTTTGGCTCAGGGTTTGGGCTGTACCAGGCACTTTGCAGCCATCTCCTGAGGTCTTTTCCCTGCTGCCCACTCCAGGCGCCTGAACAACAATGAAATCTCCATCCTGGAGGCCACTGGCATTTTCAAGAAACTCCCACATCTGAAGAAAATGTGAGTATTGGGCAGGCACAACCACATCAGGAGTGCCCGAGGGCTGGGAAGGCACATGAAGGTCCTGATGCTGGGGCAAACTGGGGCATGAAATGGAGGGCATGTCCCAACCTGAGGGCCCTCTGAGGGAATGGAATCACGGGGTGCTTAGCGGGATCTGGGGGAGGCAGAGTTCAGGATAAGGTAAATGCAGAACCCTCATCCCAGCCTGCTTTTCCCACTTCACAGCAACCTCAGCAACAACAAGGTGTCAGAGATCGAGGATGGGGCATTTGAGGGGGCGTCCTCTGTCAACGAGCTGCACCTCACTGTCAACCAGCTGGAGTCTGTGCGGAGCGGCATGTTCAGGGGCCTGGACGGGCTGAGGACACTGTGAGTCCCTTCTCCTCCATGAGCACCCAGATGGGGACTCCTTACTCCTTGCCTCCCTGCAGGGCCAGCTCAGGATGCCTTGCCCACCAGCTGGCTGTATCCAGTGCTGGGGGGGCAGGTTTTTGCTGCTCAGGGACTTGCTCAGGCTCATTCTGCTGCCCAACACTGAGGTGGGCACAGCCTGAGCGCTGCTAAGGTGGGTTTCCCCCGTGGTGCCTGCCTGTGTTGTAGGTGCCCTTGTTCTCTTCCCTCTGCAGGATGCTGAGGAACAACCGCATCAGCTGCATCCACAATGACAGCTTCACAGGGCTGCGCAACGTCCGCCTGCTCTCCCTGTACGACAACCAGATCAGCACAATTGCACCGGGTGCCTTTGACACGCTGCAGTCCCTCTCCACGCTGTATGTCCTGGGCCCCGGGGGATGCCCCCAGCCTGTCCGCTTTGCATCAGGGGGCTGCAGGTCCCCTTGCCTGGTGTTTGTTCAGGTGCTGCCCTTGTGCTCTTTCCCATGTGCAGGAACCTGCTCGCCAACCCCTTCAACTGCAACTGCCAGCTGGCCTGGCTGGGGGACTGGCTGCGCAAGAGGAAGATCGTGACAGGGAACCCTCGGTGCCAAAACCCTGACTTCCTCCGGCAGATCCCGCTCCAGGATGTGGCTTTCCCTGACTTCAGGTGTGAGGAAGGTAACTCATGGGCCCTGCAGCGCCAAGGGTGAGGGGAGACCAGGCTGCTCCTCCCAGGATAACACCATGCTCCTTGTCACAGCACCGTCCTTGATGCCAGGCTTGCCCGTGGCAAGGCCGTAGTTCAGGGGGCCCTGTGAGTGCCCTCCTCTAATGATACAAAAGTTTCCCTTCCTGGTACCCAGCCCTTGGGCACTCAAATATCCACTCTGAAGCCAGAAGAGGAGTTTGCACCCACTGTACCTTGGGGCTCCTTTATGTAGGTGGGTCTGTGCTGGCAAACGCTGTGCCCTGGCTGCTGACAGGAGCAGATGTGTAGGCAAAGCCCATTGGGATTCATCCTGCTCCTTCCCACATTCCCTTCTCAGCCTTGCACATGCACCGGAGCTGGCGGTGGGCAGATGGAGCAGACGGGGAGTGTGTGTGGGGAGAAAAACCTCTTTTTATATATATTTTTTTTAATTTAGAGCAGCTTTTGAGCCCTCTGGAAAATATTTACAAACAACTCATTCTTTCTTCTGCTTTCCCTCCTCCACCACGTCAAAGACTGAAGGGTTGCATCCTGCGCCTTTCCTAACAGTGCGAGATAGCATACGGTTGTCCCAGGAGTGCCTTCCCCGCAGGATTCCAGCATCACGGCAGGGAAGGGGAGCAATGCCAGCTCCTCTGGCTGCTCAGCATAGGCTCTGCTCCATCTAACCTGTGTCTGGGAGATGGATGAAGGATGTTGTTTCAGGGGGATTTGCAGGGTTGAGCCCCTTCTTCTGTGCCCTTATCTACATTATCCCTGTGGCTGCATTTCTGCATGAAAACAGTGAAAATCAGAGCAGCCTTGAGCTGTCTGTTGTATCCACACCAGTGGGGCAGGCGGTTTCTGGGTGAAGGAGCAATTCCTGCACTGCTAACCTCCTGACTGCTATTGCCTGCAACTCCCTTCTTTGGGGGCAGGGGAGGATGGTTGGCATGGGAGAGGAGCCATCCTAGGCAGGCACAAGGCATTGAATCTGGCCTCACACAATGCCCAAGGATGGGACCCTAGTGACTTGGTGGCTTTCCATGCCTGGTGCAGGTAAGGAGGAGACCACCTGCATCCCCCGGCCCCAGTGCCCGCAGGAATGCACCTGCCTCGACACGGTTGTCCGCTGCAGCAACAAGCATCTCAAGGCCCTGCCCAAGGGGATCCCCAAGAATGTCACTGAGCTGTGAGTAGTGGGCAAGTACCCAAGCTCTCCCTCTAACGCTCCATCAACTTTACAGCTCTGGGTGAGGGGCCTCTGCTGTGGGGTTTTAGGTGTCAGGGCAGAGACACCTGGGCTCCTCCCCACACCCCCATCCTGTCCTGGTAGTGGGAGTAGGACCCCCACCCATCCAAGGTATCCTGTCCAGCCCCAACACCAGCAAGTGGCTCAGCAAGAGTCTCTCTGAAGATTCAGAGCTATGGAGGGTATTGTGCAAGAGGTGTTGTCACCCAGTGGCTGAGACCCTTGTCTTTGGCCCTTGGGAGGGGCAGTGGTCCCCACGCAGCCATGCAGCTCAGGGCTCAGTGGCTCCCTGGACCCTGCCATCAGCAGCAGGGACAGGGACACCCTGCCTCTGCCATCCCCTCTCAACACAGCTGCAGGCATGCCTGGGCAGCCTCAAGCACATGGACAGTGGGCTGTGTTTTGCCTGGGGTCAGCCATCTGTCAGCCTGGGTGTCAGGGACATACCCATGCAGCCATGCCAGAGCTGGATGTGCCAGAGCTGAAAAAGGGGAAACTGTGATGCCCATCACTGTGAAAGGGGCTCTGTACCCGTCTGAGTTGAGGGATGGCAGCAAGTTCTGTGTGCAGGAGGTGCAGGCACTGGTTGGGCACATAGATACGTGCATACCACCCCCGCAGCCCCCTCCACTGTCTTGCACACTCCTCCTCTCTCTGCATCCTGTGCCATCTCTCACATTCTCACACATGCCTTGGGAACAGTTACAGCCTCCCACGCTCCCATCTCGGATGCATAAATGCGGCACATTGCTGGCTGTGCTTGCACACGTAGGCTGCTGGGAGAGTGTCCCCAGGGACATGCCTGCAAACCCAGGTGTGCTCATGCACTCACACACTAGCTCCTCTGCACCCCCAGGGGCCCCTGAGAGCCCCTTGGGGTGCAGGAGGGAGGTGATGTTGGAGATGCTTCTTGCAGCCTGAAGTCCGTAGTGGTGCACAGGAGAAAGAGGGGGAAGAGAGAGGGATCTCCTGCTTCTCAGTCACCCCGAGGTGCTTTTGTTCTCCCTTGCAGCTATCTGGATGGAAACCAGTTCACTCAGGTCCCGGGGCAGCTCTCTACCTTCAAGTATCTGCAGCTTGTGTAAGTAGCCAGGAGCAGGAGCGCAGTCAGCTGGAGGCACTGCTGGAACTTTTGAGTGAGGGCAGGGGAGGGGCTGTCTCCATGGTGTGTGATCCTGAGGAGGGGTCTGGCAGTGTGCGGGGACCCCTGACATCCCTCTGCGTCCCCCCCTTTGCTCTGGAACACAACTGACTGGCAGCGATGCTCAGCCTCTGGCTGCTCATCACCTGGTGCTGAGCATGGAACAGGGAGGGGACAAGTGGCATTGCTGCCATCACCCTGTATGACGGCCCTGCTGCCCCCTTGGAGGCTGTGCTGTGCTGCTGTTTGCACCCCATTGCAGCTGAGCAGGCTGGGGAGCAGTGAGAGGGACAGGGCCCAGCTGGCTCCAAGCCCTGCGGTTTCTGTTTTCCAGCGATCTGAGCAACAACAAGATCAGCTCCCTGAGCAACTCCTCCTTCACCAACATGAGCCAGCTCACCACCCTGTAAGTGAGGTGCCTGCGGTGCCGCGCTGCGCTGCGGCCCAGCTGAGCTGTGTGGGCTGTTCTAGGGGACCCTGAGGACTGGGGGTGCTGGGGATACCGGGGTCTCCACCCTCTGCCTGGGTGAAGCTGTGGTTTGAGATGGAGCTCACGCAGGGACAGCGTGTAGCCCAGGGTGGGTTTCCTGCAACATGCACAGCTGTGTTGCTGCTTCCCTTCCACAGGATCCTCAGCTACAACTCCCTGCAGTGCATCCCTGTGCTGGCCTTCGAGGGCCTCCGCTCCCTGCGGCTGCTGTAAGTACCTGCCCAAAGCCCTGCTCACAGCCCTGCTTGGCCCCTTCTCTGCTGCTGCCCATGTCCCTGTGTCCCGTGCCCACTTGGAGCTGGGTGCGTGCGGGTGGGCAGGGTAGAGGCTGCAGGAGGAGCACAGGAAGGTTCATCTGCTCTCAGAACAGGTGGTGCATTTTCAACAGTGACAATTTGGTGGGGTCCAGCTCTGCCACCCACACCTGGACCTGTGGGGTAGGGCCACAGTCCTTGCTGTCCACCTTGGAGCCCTGGGCATTGCAGGACCTTCTGTTCTCTGCAGGTCTCTCCATGGCAATGACATTTCCAGCCTCCCTGAGGGCATCTTCACAGATGTCACCTCCCTGTCCCACCTGTGAGTATCTCCTCCTACTCCTCAGGGCTCAGGGCTGGATGCAGGCTCCATTGACCTTTAGAAACTACTGGGCTGAGTTTGGCTTCCCTGGAGGGCAACCTGCCTTCTCCCCTCTTCTCTGGGCTAGTAGCTGTGACATCATTTGTTAGATAGTGCTGTGACCTGCTTCCTGTGCTCAGATCCAGGTGTGCAGCTGAGTCTCCAGTGCTGCTGGGATGTCCCTGTGGTCTTAAGTGGGTGTGGTGTGGGGTCCTTCCCCAGCCCACTAGATCTCTGGGGTCCCCTGAGATGTAGGTCAGGCCATGCAAATGTCACAGCTGAGGGTTGGCAGGGTCTGCTCTGACACACACCAGTGTGTTGTTAGCCTTCTGCCAGTGCACTTCCCCACAACAGCCCCCAAATCTGTCATCAAGTATCCTCCTGCCAGTGGTGGTGTTTCAGCCCCTCTTTGAGTGAGCCTGCACCCCAGGAGCACTGCCCTATACCCACGACCTGGGGCCAGGGTTTAACTTTGCTCCCAGTGTCTTTTTGGACCCCTCCCTGTCTCCTAACTAAGCTGTTCGCAGCTGCCTGCTCTTGGCATCCTGGGCATCTCAGGCTGTTCCTTCAGTCTGCAAAGAGCAGCTTGATACCCAGTTGTGGCCTCCTTGGTTTTGGGAAGCAACACTGCTTGCTCTGCTCCAATTTCCCTTGGCTGTGCTGCCTTCACTGCAGACAGCCGGCACTCCCAGTTCCCACAGGCTGTGCTGTGTCACAGTCGGTGCTGCAGGTGCTGTAGGACCAGGTTAGTCAGCCCCAGCAGATCTGCTGTCCCTACTGCCTGCCCTCTGGGCTGCCATCTCTTTTTTTTGTCACGTGTTGGTCGCACCGGCCCTCCATCACTGCTGACCTTTGCAGTCAAGGAGGATTCAAAGAGATACCCAGGCCCTCTACCTCCCACATCATCCACTGCTTCCGTACCCTTCTCTGCTGTGGAGGAGAGCAGCCCTCCATCTTTCATCTCCTTTCCCAGAGACATTCCTTGCTTTCCCTCAATGCTGTCTGCACAAGCTCTGGCCATGACCCACTGCTCATTTCCACCAGCCCACTCATGTCTCTGTCCTGCAGGCTTGTGAGGCAGAACCTGGGTTGGCCCTGCAGCTCCCATGCAGGTCCTGTTGTTTCTGCATGGCCTTGAGGTACTTTGCCCAGTTTGCTGGCCTCAGGCAGCTTTACCTGTGTACTAGAGAGGGTCTGCCAAGAATTTCTATGTGGGCAGTGGAGGGAAGCCCCAGGGCAGAGCACAAAGCACTGCATGGACTGTGGGTCTGGCAGCAGGGTGGTCTAACTGGACAGCATTGTGGGGCTGTGTGTCCCAGTCCTCCCATTGTGGGCAGCACCTCTGGTGGGTCCAGAAACGGAGGAGCACTGGTTTGCCCATCATGTGGCATCCCGGTCAAGTGACAAGAGTTGTGCCCAGTTCCCTCTGTGTGGCAGCAGGTGCAATTTTGCCCCTCTCCTCGTGCAGAGCCATCGGGGCCAACCCCCTGTACTGCAGCTGCAACCTGCGCTGGCTCTCCAGCTGGGTCAAGACTGGGTACAAGGAGCCGGGCATTGCCCGCTGCGCTGGGCCCCCCGACATGGAAGGAAAGCTGCTGCTCACCACCCCTGCCAAGAAATTTGAGTGCCAAGGTGAGAGGTGCCCATGCTGTCTATCCATACCTCCTCTGGGCACCCAGCAGAGCAATGCTTTGTGAGTCTGGGTGCTCCAGGATTTCGTCTGTTGAGCTGCCTTGTGGAGGCGGGGGACCAGGGTGCTTCCATCCTCTTACCTGACTGGTGGCACTTCCCTGGTGACTGAGCAAACCTGTGGCTGTCCCATTGCCTGGTGCAAAGCCCCTTGGACACGCTCTGCTCCCAGCAACGCCAGAGGTTCTGCCCCCACGTCAGTGCCCACAAAAGGACACATCCCCATCACTCCTCGCACTGACAGTCATCTCCATGCCTCTCACCCCACAGGCCCACCGGCCCTGAGCGTCCAGGCCAAGTGCAACCCCTGCCTCTCCAGCCCCTGTCAGAACCAGGGCACCTGCCACAATGACCCCCTTGGCTCCTACCGCTGTGCCTGTCCCAGTGGCTATAAGGTACCCTGGTCCCACGGGTCCCCAGTGCACGGGGACGTGTCCCTGCGGTGGGCAAGGGAGCAGAGCAGGGCCTCTGCCATGCCCCTGGGGCTTGCTGCCTGTGGGACCACCTACCCTCCCTGTGCCACAGCATCCTGCTGAGTGGGATGGGGAGAGCTGGGCAGGTGCTGGGGCTCTCTCCTCGCTCCCACCTTTCCATCCTTCCCCAGGGCAGGGACTGCGAGGTGGCACTCAGTGGCTGTTCCTCCAACCCCTGTGCCAATGGGGGGACCTGCCAGCCTCAGGAGGGGGAGAGAGCTGGGTTCAGGTGAGTGCTGGACAGGAAGCCATTAAAGGTGGGTGTTTGGGCAGTAGCATGGGACCCTGGCACCCCATGGAAAGAAGTTCTGATACTTCTTCGCCTCCTGCATGCTCCCTTGGGGTAGCTGGGGTATTGCATTTGTATGGGAGCTTCAGCTCATGTTGTCTGACTCCACTTCCCCATGCCCCCCCAGCCCAAAAGGCTCCTAGGCTGAGATCAGTGTGGGAGAGGAGGGTACCATTACCACAGGAAGCAGGGGAAGCTAGAGAGTTTTGGGTCTGGGACTGATTGCTGTGGTCCTGAGTCACTGCTGCTCCCTTCGGGGCTGCCTTCCCCTCGCACAACCCTCACTGCCTTGAATGCTTTAGGCCATTCTGGGAATCGGGCTGCAATTAGGAGCTGAAAATAGTTGGCAGGCTGGGGGTGAGGAGGTAGGCTGTGCAGCCCCTCCCTGTGCTGAGAGGCCTCTCAGCCTGTTGTTGTGGCAACACAGCATCCTCGGGCAGGCTGTGCTGCCACCCACCTCTATGCCCAGTGTTTGACAGGAGGACACCAAACCCAGCTCTTTGCCAAGGCCCTGTGCTGGTCATTTTGGGGGAGCCACCCCAAAATGTTCCATTTTGTTTTCTTCCTCACACTGCCCTGGCCCCGTGGCAGGTGCCTGTGCCCAGTGGGCTTCGAGGGCCCGAGCTGCCACTCCACCAGCGACCCCTGCAAGGAGCACAGCTGCGAGAATGGGGGCTCCTGTGTGCCCAGTGCCACCAACTACACCTGCCTTTGTCCTGCCCACTACACAGGTACCTGGAATGGGGGCTAGCCATCCCCAAATGGCACCAACATGGCATGGGAATGTGCCCAGTGCTTCTACCCACCCATGACAGCTAAATAGCTCCTCTGCCTGCTGTCTCAGTGCCCATTCCCATGGCTTCTGGGCTCAGCTGTTTTGAATTTGGGTACAGCCAGCTGAACCCCCACACCCTGGGATGCTCTCAGTGCCTGGCTCAGGCAGGATCTGCCTCCAGGGGAGGAGAGCCCTGTGCCTGTGGGGTGAAAGCTGTGGGCTTGGCAGCTCCCTGTCTTGAGCTGAGTCCCCCAAGCATCTCTTCTGCCCCATGGGGACTGGGGCTGCTCCTCTGGTCCTGGAGCTGCTGGGCAACCCCCTCTTCTGCCTTGCAGGGGAATTCTGTGAGCAGCCGCCCAATTTCTGCTCAGATGAGCTCAACCCCTGCCAGCATGACTCCACCTGTATCTCCACCAGCCAGGGGCCCAGGTGAGCCCCCTCCTCTCCAAACCACTTTTTCTGGCTGTCTGGGGCTGGGTAGATCTGCTTTTTGAGGACTGCAGTGAGGGGGCATGGAGAGAGGGGTTACAAGGGGAGGAGCAGGCACCCACTGGTGCCAGGGGGAAGGAAGGTGCAGCCTCGAGCCCCCCGCCTGCCCCAGGTGTGAGTGTGCACCCGGCTATGTGGGGAGCAACTGCAGCGAGGACTTCGACGACTGCCAGGACCACCGGTGCCAGAACAATGCCCGCTGCCTGGATGAGGTGAATGGCTACTCCTGCCTCTGCACCGAGGGCTACAGGTACCACCAGGAAGACACGGGACACCTGGGGTAGTGGGGATGGTTATGTGTCACTGTGCACCTGGATACCAAGTCCGTCCGTCCATCCATCCGTCCATCCATCCATCCATCCATCCATCCATCCATCCATCCATCCATCCATCCATCCATCCATTTGTGAGAGGAAGGAGTGAGGCTGGGAGTGTGTGTCTCTGGGAGTGGAGGCTGGGAGGAGCCAGCATCACTGGGGGGCACCCCACGGCACAGCTCAGCATCCAGGCATCCCTCTGATGCCAGTGTCTGGGAGAGCCTCCCCAGGGGCCCCAAATCAGGGGCGTGCTGTCAGAGCCCTGTGGGGCATTGGGCAGGGTGTAGGGCTCTTTCCCAGCCCCAAGCCCAGCAGCACCCTTGGCCCCACAGTGGCCAGCTCTGCGAGATGCCACCGCACGCTGCTGGCCAGCCTGGCCTCTGTGAGCGAGCCGAATGCCAGAACGGGGCCCCGTGTGTAGAGCGGGGTGCCCGCGCCCTGTGCCAGTGCCTGCCTGGCTTCGGTGGCCCCAAATGTGAGAAGCTGCTGAGCGTCAACTTCGTGGACCGTGACACGTACCTGCAGTTCACCGACCTGCAAGACTGGCCCCGGGCCAATATCACCCTTCAGGTGAGGGCTGGGGGGGCGTGGGGGCATTGAGGGATGGCATTGGGGGTCTGCCCCAGGGATGTGGGCTCCCACCTCTCTCTCTGGCAGGTCTCCACGGCTGAAGGCAATGGCATTCTGCTATACAATGGTGACAGCGACCACATGGCTGTGGAGCTGTACCAGGGCCATGTGAGGGTCAGCTATGACCCTGGCACCCACCCCAGCTCGGCCATCTACAGGTACCTGGCACCCCTTCTCCACTCACTGGGGAGCTCCATCCCCATTGCTTCAGCCTGGGGGCGTCCCCAGTGACCCAGCCATCCCTGCCAGTGCTGAGACCATCAACGACGGGCAGTTCCACACCGTGGAGCTGGTGACCTTTGACCAGATGGTGAACCTGTCCATCGATGGCGGCAGCCCCATGACCATGGACAACTCGGGCAAGCACTACACACTGAACAGTGAGGCTCCCCTCTATGTGGGAGGTAGGACAGGGACTGGGTGATGGAGGGCATGGGAGGCATCCGAGTGCACTGATGGTCCTGCCCTCCCCAGGAATGCCTGTGGATGTCAACTCGGCTGCCTTCCGCCTCTGGCAGCTCCTCAATGGCACCAGTTTCCACGGATGCATCCGCAACCTCTACATCAACAATGAGCTGCAGGACTTCACCAAGACGCGGATGACGCCAGGGGTGGTGCCAGGCTGCGAGCCCTGCCGCAAGCTCTACTGCCTGCACGGCATCTGCCAGCCCTCGGGCGCCCAGGGCCCCGTCTGCCACTGCGAGCCTGGCTGGGACGGGCCCCACTGCGACCAGCCTCGCGGCGGTCCCTGCCAGGGGCACAAGTGAGTGCCCTTACCCCATTGTCTGCCCTACATGCCCCTACCACTGTCTGCCCAGCCAGCCCTGTGGCTGGTTCCTGGTGCTGTCGTGTCCGTCCTGTGCCATCACAGCGGTGCTGTGTCATGACGCTGCCCTGCCATGCCACTAGCACTGAGTTGTGCCAGGCTCTTCTGTGCTGGTGCCGTGTCAGAGCCATGCCTGTGCTGTGCCGTGGTGGTGCCGTACCAGCAGTGCTGTGCTGGTGCTGAGCCACGCCGTGCCCAGTGCTGGTGGGCTGTGCATGCTGGTGCCACGCTGTGCCACGCCAGCAGGTCCTGACAGCACTGTGTGCCCACAGGTGTGTGCATGGGTTGTGCCTGCCCCTTGATGCCCTCTCCTACAGCTGCCAGTGCCATGAGGGCTACCAGGGCGCGCTTTGCAACCAGCCTGCTGAACCGCCCGACCCATGCCGCCACCATCCCTGTGTCCATGGCCACTGCCACCTCACCCCAGGTGACCAGCCCACCTGTGAGTGCCACGATGGCTACACCGGAGCCCTGTGTGACCAAGGTAGGTGCTGAGGAGGTGGGTGTCCAGGGAAGGCAGCCCCATGCCACAACAGCAGGCTGACTGTTGCTGTCCCGCTGTCCCACAGAGCCAGAGTGCCGTGGGGAGCCGGTGCGGGACTACCACCAGGTGCAGCGGGGCTATGCCATCTGCCAGACGACGCGGCCGGTGGCCTGGGTGGAATGCCGCGGGACCTGCGGTGGCCCTGACGCCAGCTGCTGCACTGGGCTGCGGCTCCGGCGCAGGAAATACGCCTTTGAGTGCAGCAACGGTGCTACCTTCGTGGAGGAGGTGGAGAAGCCCAGCAAATGTGGCTGCAGCCAGTGCCTGTGAGCAGCCACCAGCCCTGCAGAGCTGGGGGGCTGGCGGGAGACCCCCGCAAGCCAAGGACCTCACTTTATGCTGTGGGCACAGTGCTGCTCTCTGTGTGTTCCAAACTGCAGCTGCATCTGAGGAGCCCGGCAGAGGGTAGAGCTGGTGCATCTAGAAGGTTGGGAAGGAAACAGAAAAGGAAAAAAAAAAAAAAAGGGGAAAAAAACAAAGCAAATGTGTAGATAGAGAATTTTTTTAAGAACTGCAGCTACACAGATATGTGGATATGGAGTGGGCACCCTGCCCAGCTGCCCCATCCTCTCCCCCGTGGCACTCTGCCTCCCTGCCAGTGAAGCCCCACAGCTATGGTGGGCAGTCCCTGCATCCTTGGCAGCCCTGTCCCTTGCATCAGCCCAGCGATCTGAGGGCTTTTCCAACAACTGGGACAGGAAGAGGGAGCCTGACATGGCAGAACCTTGTGATCTATGGCAAGCCATGGCTCACAGTGGGCTGCATGGTGTAGCCAGTGTCCTGCAATCCTGGTGAGCCCAGACCAGGCTTCCCGTCCTCTCCTCCTGCAGCCCTGGTCTCTCTCCCTGCACGGTGCTGGAGCCAAAGTACCCCAGATAATGTCTCCAGCTCCGTGGCCCCAGCCTGACCCTCTGGTGACACCCCCACTCTCTGCATGCTGGCTGGGCTCTGCAGTGCATGGGCACACACGGGTCCAGCCCACTGTGTTCACATCAGGGCCACACTGGCGGAGCAGGACCAGGTCAGTGCCAGGCACACTGAATGGGGGACAGGCAGCAGTGCATGGATGTCCCTGAGAGTTCCAGTGTCAGCCTGCCTTGTGCCATGGGACCGTGTGCCATTCATGTGGAGAGGGCCTCAAATACCCCTGGCTCAGCCAGGTGTCTCTGCTCAGAGGTGGGAGCTGTGTGAGGGCAGCACAGGAATCCCTTTTTTCAGGCTCTGTCCTAGGGGAGCAGGCCTGTGGCTGGGCAAAGGTGCCACATGTCCCACTGGCCCAGCCAGCAGGAGCAAGAGACTGCTGGGACAGCTGGGATGTAGGTTTGCCATGCCCATCACCGAGGCCTCAGTCTTGCGTGTGCCAAGTTGAAGAGGCTGAAGATGTCCAAACCTGCAAGCCTGGAGTCAACACCACTGCCAAGGCAGGACCCAACAGCCCTTGGACTCAAGTGCCCACACCCAGCATCTCTCCAAAGCCCACAGTGCCAGGGCGTGTGCTGGGCTGGTGTGGGAGCAGGGGCACGCGGGGAGCTCCTGCCAGGGTACTGCATGCACTCAACATCCACAGCAGCATCACCTCTATGACTCTGGGGGCCAAGGATAGTGGGGGCCCAACCTGGGACACTGCACATGGCTGGACAGTGAAACACCACATCACCCTGGTGGACAGACTCATCCCAGAGCTGCAGTCCTGGGTCTCTCCATCACACCGCTCCAGCACTTTGGCCTCAGGTCTGCACTGCCACCTGTGGTGGGGCTCCAGGCACCTCCACTGAACACACCCAGCTCTGCAGGTGCTGTCAATCATCCCTGCTCATCACTGGCATCCAGGCATCTCCACCACCACGGGGATGTGTTTCTGCCACAAATGCCCTCTCCATGGGAGCTCATCTGCCACACAGAGGAGCTGAGATGCGTCTCATTTTGCCTGTGGCCCACCCAGGGCTTGGTTGTGTTGTGTTTCTGTTCTTGCTGTACGCTAACCGCTAAAGTATCTCTTTATACAGAATACTTACAGATTCTAATATATATTTGTATTTCATTTTGTTATAGTATTTTTATATGTTTGGGGTCAACAAATGATGTTTTCTTTTTGTTTACAGATGCTACTGGGCAGGAAAATGACGGTGGCTTTGTTTGGCCCATGGGGTTTAAGTGTGTCACTATTGAAGACGCTGGTTTGTACTAGGCTGGCGAGGGAGGCGCTGGGCATCCTTCTGCTGGCAGAGCCTGTATTGTTTTAGGAGATGTTTGGTATTGTCTATGTTGTCTTCCATGTGAACATGACATTTATTCATTCAGAGGCTTGGCCTCTTCTTTCCTGGTGGGGAGAAGGGAGAAGCTGGTGCTTGGGAGCTGCTGAGTGTATGAGGAGGTGGCACAGGATGAAAAGAACTGGTTGTGCCATGGGGGATGATTTCCTGCTCCTGGAGCAGCCCTGGCCAGCACTTCTGGCCAATGCATTGCCCGCATGGTGCAGGGACAAGCAGCTAGGGTTATCCATGCAGTGCCTTGCAAAAGCAGCCACCACTGCCTGCGTCTTGCATGTGGGAAGCTGAAGGGCCAGTGCCTGCTGTGGGGATGGAATGGCTCCAGGGGAAACCAGGCACTTGTAGCTCTCTGGGGAAGGGTTGAGGGGGCCTGGGCAGCAGGTCCCCAGGATCACCAAGGGGTTGCACCGTTGGTGCCACAAACACAAATCTGTCACAGCGCAGGCACGGATGTGGGAGCACTGAAACCCCACACAGGCATTATAGCCACCCCCCACAGGAAGAGGGTGACACTTGGAGGGTGCCCGCCTGCTGGGCCCTACCTTGTGCACTCACTCACCTTCAGTCTTCCCCACTTATCACACCAAACAAACATTGATATCAAAGAAACGTTTAATAAGCTGCAATAAAATACGGACCTTTAGAAAGCTCATAGGGTGAATATTGACAGTGAGGAAGAAAAGAAAACAAGGTGGTGGGAATCCTTGAGGAGTTCAGATCTGAGTCAGGGACCTTTTACCTGGAACAAGAACACAACTTTTTCCATAGGCTAGGATGAAATAAAAGACAGGAGCACAGAGTTCACAAAATGTCAACATTTAGAGAATCGATACATATTCAAAGTTCAAATGACCCAGCTCTTATAGCTATACATATTGATTTAAAGCAACTTAATATAATTTTATTTTCTTTTTTTTTTTTATATATATACACTTTCAAAGGTTTGTCAGGTGAGGTATGTAAACATTATCTAATGGAAACTCCTCTCCACATTTCCAACCTAGAATTCACAGCAGACAGTTCATTTTCCCAACTTGTGGCGCAGTACTTCCCACTCCCTACAATAACTGGGAATGCCGTCCCAAGCCACGGCTCTCCCACGTGCAGTCACCAGCTCCCACTTCCCACTGCTGGTCTGTACAGTTCACATTGCTTGGGCTCAAACATACAGTACCGGACAGGAGGAATTTCAGCTCAGTGTCTAAAATTCATATAGAAACAAACAGAGAAACAGAACTCTTCCAGGGAAGCATACACAGATGAAGGAAAAACATTTGCCATCAGGGTGGAGATAATATTTAAATGTTTTACATCTTAAGAAAAAAATTATTGTGTTGTTTCCTTTTTTCCTTTTTTTGTTTTTCTTTTTTTACACACCTGTTCCAAGGGTGAAGGAAGCATGGGACTGGTGAAGGATCCTGCAGGGTTAGGACCCAGCAGCACCCTTCACTCCATCCTCCAAAGTCAGAGACCCATCATCATAAAAGCAGATCCTGCTGACACTGCTTCACACAGACAGCTGGACAGGAAGGTCAGAGCCAGCCACACTTTCAGGCAAAAAGGGGTTAACAAAGAAAAAAAAAATCTAAACCCACAAGCAAAAATTACCAAATGACTTCAAACCTCCTAGAAGGAGAATTAAAATTACAGAATGGTAAGCAAATAACTTTCTGGAGCTGGCCCTAGGACTAGCAGCCACAGCAGTGTGCTCCCTTGGGTCACCCGTACCCACAAAGGCAGTAATTCACTAGTGGGAGTTTGCTACCAGCAGCTACCTACCCTACCCTGGTGGTTTTGAGGGGGTTCCTCGGGGGGACAGCATCCCGCACTTTCTGCATCCCTGGGGACACTTCCTTGAGTACCTCCAGGTCAAGAGACTCCCCCATGCCATGCTGGACTGAGCCCTTCCCAGGAGCAGGGTTATTTCCACCTGGCTCTGAGCCCCAAGAGCCCCTGCCATCAAAGCAGACATTATTACTACAAATCTTATTGCTTGCAGTGCCCCCTGTCCTGGGGAACAGCCATCCTGGCCGGCCGTGGGAGCTCACAGCCTCCCTGGGGACCGCGGCCATCGACCAGGTCTGACATCATCAAAACGAGATGAAGAGAGTTAATGCTTCAGCTCTGACGTGACATAAAACCAAACTGAACACCACCACCACNGCAATACAGCCCCACCAACCGACACACCAGTCAGAATGAGAACCTGTGGAAAGCCCATGAAATAAATATTTAAAAAACCTATTTACAATATTAGATCTGTGAGCATGAAGTGAGAGAAAAATGCTTTTTCCTGCCCCCAAAAAGCTTAAAAAGTAGGTTAGCATCCTGCTGCCTAGCACAACACTATCTTACATGGCACCTACACATAATATATATTCACATTTCATTTTAAAATTAGGTACTCTTACAAACAGACTTAGAAAACATTGGCTAGCAATACAGCCCGTGGGACCGCCTGGCCTCCAGACCCATGTCACAAATGCTGGCCGGCTGCATCCCAGCTCCTTTGGCTGCCCCAAAGCTGCCAACGTGCCCTGAATCAAAACCGCCAGCTGCCCTCTGCTGCCCTTTGGGGAGAAGGTGGAAGTGCTCATGAGAGAGAGGGCTTGTCTTGCGGGGAGGGGAGCAGGGAGGATGGGGACTGTGATTTCTGCTAAGCCTAGGGGTGAGCTTAATACAAACAAGAACTCCTGAGAACATCTTAGAACAGATGGATTCATTTCACAACCACCAAGCTAAAGGATGGGCCAAATGGATGCTACAACACACTGGGAGAACACACATAACATAGGGACATCATAGCCTTGTGGTTTGCTCATGAAACCTACTTCTGCAAGAAAAGCTCCACTGGCATTCCCTGTCGAGGAGAAGCCTACCCCCATCTTGCTCCTGAGCTGTCCAGGCATACAGCCCAAGGATGCATACCCAAGTACACCTTGGATGGGGGCTCAACCCTCTTCCCCCAGCATGACTGCTGATGGTGGAAAGGTGAGAGCCCAACCTGGATGGCCACTCACACCTCCATGCTGCCCCAGGCACTACCTGTAGCCATGGAAGGCTGGGAATCACAGCCTTCTCAATCACCTTCAACTGGGAATGCAGTTGTCAGGCTGAAAGTTTATGAGCTAGAGAGAAAAAGTGTCCATCAGCAAGTCTCAAAACAGGGCACCAGTATATGTGATTGCATGTCTATTTCCTGCGAGGTTACTAGGAGCTGGCAGAGCTTTTGGAAACATCAGCATTTCCAGAGGTGCCACAAGAGCAGGTGGGACACAGGCTGGGCTGCAGCTTTGCTCATCTGCACACCAGCAAGAAGTGGTGAGGGCAGCCAGCCAGCCTGTTCAGTCCAGCCCTGCGTGGCACCCCCAGCACTGAAGGGACAGGGGTGCAGAGAGCAGCGGGAACAATTTCACCCTGCTCTCACAGCTCATGGACCTTGATCAGCAATGCAGCAGAAAGTTCGTCAGAAGCATCGGTGCCGACCGGCTGGCTCTTCAGAGACTGCAAATCTGTGTCCCTGATGTGCTGGCAGGTGACTACAGAAACCCCACTGCACAGAGTGAACACCGGCAAACAGAACCTTGCCTGGGATAAGTGACAAATATCAATATAAATATAAATACGTGCATGCCTTGGGTACATATCACACACCCAGTCAGCAGGGAAACCCATTCCAGGACTGGCCTTGCTAAACAAGATCCTAACAGCTACAGGTAGGAGGAGCCATCCTGGGCTCAAATTGCTCTTGCTACAGCACCAAGGTAAGTTTTGACTCTGAGCTTGGCAAACGCAGCTCCTCCCAGTGGTTAATTAAGATGGACGGATCCTGAACATGTGAAGTGTGAAGACCCAGAGCTGCTGATGACAAGAGAGAGGAAAAGGCAGCCATGCAAATAAGAGAGGGGAACTGGCAGCAGAGGGACAGTGAGGACATCTGTGGAGGTGCAGAGCTAAGAGGATGCTGCTCCTAGTTCATGGACCAGGGTGCACGATGGAGACTAGTTTCAATAGGATGAGAAAGTAGCCAGCAACAAAAGCCAAAGTAACAGAAAGAGATCTGCTTTCTGGGTTGTAGCACTTGAAATCCAGACCTGAAGAAGTAGAGCAGGGAGCTGTGGGGTAGCCCACGGGAAGAGGAGCACAATGAGGCTGTGGATCTGAGGATGTGGTAGTGTCAGTGGGCAACTCTGCACCTGTAGCACATGGAAAACACTCTGTGTCCATGCGGAATAAGCTACTAAATCATGTTGCTTATTTAGTTCCATTCATTAAGCTCATCTGCAGCTCCCTGTGCATCCCTTGCATGATGTAAGAGTCACATTTATTGGTAACAGACTGCTCTAAAGCAGGGGCTGTGCCTCAGCAGCACACGTCACCACTGCCTGTCGGGGACCCTGCTGGGAAGCTCTGTGTTCTGATCCCACCACTGTCTAAGCCAAACTGGGACAGATGCCCAGAAGCTGCTCCACTCCAGCACCAATGACACCTGCTGTCCCCCAACCTTGCCATGCTCAAGCCAGTCAGAGCTGGTGAAGCCCAAGGGTGCAGGAAGGCATTCAGGATGCTGGAGCAGCAGCACCCCATCTAGAAAGACTCATTCCACTTACTTTGTGGATAGGGTTTTAAGGGATTCCCAGTCCCAGAAGCACAGAAGACAGGGAGCAGGACAGCCTGCATTTACCATTTACCAGCAGCTAAAAAATGAGAGAAGAAAGAGAGAAGGAAAGCCTTAAGGAGTGCGTGGTGCATGGTGGCCGGTGCAGGCACTTCAGGAGTGACGGCGAGGGACAGGGAGAGGGGATTTGCTGCAGGGGAATGGCGTGAGGAGCAAAGGTAAGAGGCATGCTCACATGCACACCTGGCCCAGAGGAAGGAGAGGAAAGGGTTCTTTCCTCTCAGAGGCTAGAGAAGGACTGTAAGTAGGGATGGAGAAGCAAGAGGGAAGGACACCCTGCAAAAGAGGTACAGATCAGTCACTTAACTGCCATCAGTGTCCTCCTGCCTTACACCTTTCTTGAAATGCTTTTAAATCTTTTCTGCTGGAACGTTTGACATATTTAATGCATGCAGTAAAAATTAAAGTAATAGATAACTTCATATTAATCTGTACAGGGACTGACAGGCTAGATTTAATCACTTCCTAGCTGTTCAGAGAGTTAACTTATTCTAGCACAATTCACAGGAAAGGCAAAGGATTTTTTTTTTAAATCAGCCATTTCACAGTAAGAGAAAAATGTGCTGCAGCATTGTGTGTGTCAATGCTTGGGAAAGGAAGTACCTGCAAGAGAGCCAGAGGTGCTCTGTGAAGGGCGTGCAAATCAAACGCCTGGTTTCATCCTCTGTGCTAAAGGGGTACAATGAAAGATTTTAACACAATTATCTGCCTTTCGCCTCCAGCCCCCAGGCTTTGAGATCTGGGGTTCAATGCCAACCATGAAAAGCAATTCCCTTTGCAGCCAATCCCTTTCCAGCCTCTGCTCCCAGGGCCAGCATCTCTTGAATTCATGGGCTGCACTAGAGCCTTGCTCTCATCAGGGACAAGCAGCTGAACAAGGACCAGCAATGCAGCAGTTAAAGGTCTGGCAGCCTCAGGGCCCACACAGTACCCTGACAGGCACTGCTGCTTTATGGGTGGAAAGAGGATGGCATTGGAATTCCTGCAAATGGACTCTGCAGCAATGTGAAAGTGAAGCCATGGGGATGCAATGGCTGAGCAGGCGCCTTTCCCTACCACAGATCACAGCCCTCCCCAGCTGCTGGTCATCTCTGCCCAGCAGAACCAGCACAGCCACACACTCTATGCACTTCTAACAGGTTTTTCTAAGAGAAGACAGGCACTATGACCCTGTTCTGTGACACAAGCAAGGACAAACCTCGCGCACCTTGCTAGTAAAAGGGTGAAATGCAAATTATGGTAAAAAATTAATGCAAGCCAGTCCCTTATCCCAACCTTATTTCAACTGCAAATCCTGGCCTAGGAGAGCACTAGGCAAGATGTGCACAAAAGCACAAGGTGAGGTCCAGAGTTCCCTTCCTGCAGAGCACCAACATCAGGAAATCAAGCCCTTCAAAAGGGAGAGATTCAACCTTCAGTGAAGCACTGCAGAAAAGCTTTGCCATCAGAGACCCAGAAATCACCACAAGGACAGGGAAGCAGGAGAAGGAAGTCTGTCCAAAAGCAGAGCATGGCAAGACTGGTTCATCCCTGAAGCCAGCAAGAAAAAAGACAGATACAGCCCAGCACGCCCAGACGGCAGCAGTGGATGTGGCAGCCTGGTACCCAGCGCCCCCAGGGCATCTCCTCAGCCTGAGCGGGCACTCCCCACCCACGGGCTGTGCAGTGAGGAGCAGGCAGCAATCAGCAGTACACACACCAGTAGCTACTTCACATTCTCATGCAGGTAACAGTCTGGGACACCAGCAGCTGCTACCAGCGAACCGACAAAGGACAGACTCGCCTCTCTCTCCCGTAGTGATGTGAAATGGTTTTGGTTTTGCTTTAAATGCCACTAAAGAAGACAGACAGAAGGAGGACTCTGAAAGAAAGGGAAATGTTTGTGTGCACCCAAAGGCTGACAAAAGCTACTTCATGTGCACGAAGGTGGTTTTCTTTCTGCTACAGTACAAGTGCTTGTGCCTCAAGTATAAAACGCAAGCCTCCAAATCACACAGACGAGCTTCTTATTTTTATTTTTAAAGTGATAAATAAGGCACTGTACTTTTAACAAAAACTGCCTGGTTCCAAGTTTAAAAGAACCCAAGGAACGTTCAGACTGCAGAAACTTCCTTCTGAACAGCAGAGCCAGACAGACCAACCTCTTCTCTGTCCAAGACACATCTGCTGATGCCTAAAATCATGGGCGTTATCCTTTAACTGCGGATTTTTAAAGGCTTGCTACAGCTTATAAAAGCAGCTTTAGTTAATGCATGGTAAAGGGTTACTACTATACATCAGTTTTGTACATGGCTACCGGTTCTTTGCTATTTCGGGTCCAGTCGTGAGCGTTTGCTGTGCGAACAGTCCACTTTTGCCCTCAGCTTCCTCTTACCCTGAGACACACTGCTCTCCTGCATCTTCTTCATGGACCTCGTCAGGGTCTTCCCACTGCTGTGCTTCTTGTTGGCCATCTTCTGTGACCGCGTGGAGCACTCCCCCAGGGGCTTCTGTTTTGGGGACTTGGACAGCTCCTCATGACTGGGAGGCAGCACGGCCCGTCTGCTCGTGTTCTCCTTGCCCTTCCGCACGGGGAGCCGCATATTCTCCAGCTGCTTTTTTGGGACTCTCTTCTCTTTCAAAGACATTTTTCTGGCCAGTTTATTGCTCCTCTCCATGGCAGTCTGCTTTCGGGTGGCAGGAGATTTCACGCTAATCTCTGAATGCTTTATTTTACTAGCCTTCTTGGCAGGCAGCTTGTCCTTGGTGGAGGAGCTGGATCTCTCCTGGCTGCTCCCGCTCTCCTTCAGCATCTTCTTCTTCTTGCTGAGCTGGAGGTCGACTTTGGGTAAAGGGTCCTCCTGGGACCTGCTCTTCCCCTTCCGCCCC
Source organism: Tichodroma muraria (assembly GCA_013390105.1). Taxonomy (NCBI): domain Eukaryota; kingdom Metazoa; phylum Chordata; class Aves; order Passeriformes; family Sittidae; genus Tichodroma; species Tichodroma muraria. Next base: position 87,727 of record WAAG01079298.1, read on the forward strand.
TTCCCTGTTCCATCCACTGAGGGAGATTTAGCAGGAAAGGCAGCTGCTTTGATCTGCAAGGCCAACTTTGGAGACATAAGGGGGTTGATGCACACACTCTTCCGGCTCTGCTTGCTCTCCAGGGACAGATGGTCCCCTGGGCCATCACTCCTCTTCTCTGCCTTCACCACGCGCTGCTGGGCTCGCAGCTTGCCCCGAAGATTGGAGTACTTGCGCAGGATCCTGGTGCTGGCCTGTGTGGGCAAGCTGAGGGCAGGCTGGATGGTTTTGTCTTCACTCGGCTCCTTGGTGCTGGTATCAGTGGGAGACGTCTGGTTAGGAGTGGTGGCTTCTTCAGCCTCTGCTTTATCAGCATTCTCACGAATTTTGGCCCAAAGCTTTTGGTTCTTCAGGTTATTCCGAGCCGGGGTAGTGGCAGCAAACTTCTTGAGATGTTTTTTCAAACGTTCAGCTTGTAGTGAGCTGGGATAGAGACTAGAGGAAGAATATTTCTGCATGGGGACTTTCATGGGGGGAATCTCCCCTGGGAGACGGGTGTTGAGTTTCTTCACAATCACTAGAGACCTGGTTTCAGTTGTCTCCAGAAACCACTGGCATATGTCAGACAGCTTAAAGGCCTTCATAAACAGCATCTGCACAGGAGAAAGCTTCTGGACTTCCAGTGAGCCTCTGCTTTTCCGTGTTCTTTTCTTGCTTTTCCAGATCTCTTTCAGTTTGTCGGCTTTGTTCTTTACCTTGGGGGTTGGCTGGACCTCCTTCTCTAGCTGAATCCAGCCCTTCTGGATTTTCATATATTGAGTGTTGAACTCAGCAATGAGCTCCTGGTTCTCCTCTTCAGCACACCACTCCATGAACTTTGGTTTGCTGTCAGCCATGTCTATGTCCTCCATTGCTGGGCAGTCAACATTCCCTGAACTGTGTTCATCCCTCAGTTTGGGGATTGCTTGCATAGACTCCTTCCCTGGTGTGCTCTTTTTTGCACCGTCTACAGGTGCAGGTGCATGTCGTAAGTTATAAAACTGCAGAGCAACCTTCTTATGCTTTGCAGTTTTTGCTGGAAGCTGCTTGCTTCCACCTCTGCTGCTGGGACACGGAGGCAAATTAGTCACCAGCTCATAGTTCACTGGCTTGTCCAGATCCCTGGCACTGTTAGAGCTCTCCTTGTCCTTTTCACTAGTATTGATTGGTTTCACATCCACTTGCTCAGCATCATTTGCAGGAACACTGTTCTCTGGAGGGAGGAGAAGGTTTTTCTTCTCAGAATCAGCCTGGATGCTGACTTCCAGCACCTCATCCAGTTGACTTTGGCTGCTGTTACCAGAGGAGTCATCTTTAGAGGAATTTTCTCCCTCTGCAGCAGTCTCTTTTGCTAAGATGCTTTTATAGGTTTGTCTGGTAGTGACACCATTCTCCTCACCTGGCTGCTGCTCAGTGATGCTCTCTGGAGCCTGGCCAATGCCTGGCCCTTCGCTGGTTTTGTGCAGCACATTGGAGAAGCAGTCATTTGGGAAGTGCATGGATGCTGCCTCATCCAGCTGCACTTCTCTCTTGAACCGCTTAGCGCCAGGGCTCTTGGAGAGTTTGATCTGAAGGCAAGGAAGCTGCACAGAGCTGGAAGAACCAGAGTCCTCAGCACTGCCCTCGGCAGGTGACTGGGATTGTTGGCTTCGGAGACACCGGTCTGATGCCACTAGCGCTCTCCTGCCTTTCTTTCGCTTCTTGTCTAGACTGTCTTTGGAAGAGACAGAGTCTGAGCTGTTTGGGTCAGGTGGCATTTCCCCTTCAGTGGGCTCTTTTTCACCTGCTGTGATGTTATTCTGCATTGCCTCCACTTCCAAGATTTTGGGGAGGGGTGTGCTGATGAGCACAGCATTCTCTTGCTCAAGAGGGCTGTCACCCACCATGACCAATGATTCGGCTTCTGGTTTAGCATCGATGCTTTTGTTCACATCCCCACACTGCAAAGTGGCAGGGGGCTCCAGGGGGCTCTCCCCACCCATGGTGGCAGGGGACTCATCAGGAGTCTGCAGGCCTGGAGAGCATGGGGAGGGCTCTGCCAGACACTGCCCACAGAGCTTGGCATCCCCTGGGCCTGGAAGCTGGGCAGGATCCCCGGCACCATCGCAGGGCAGAGGTGTTGTGTCTGTAGTGGCAGAGGGCTGTGAGGAGGACTTTGGCTCTGGGCTGGAAGGGAGGTCTGGAATAGTTTGTACATCAGAGCCTGGACAACCTTCCTCCTCACCGTGTGCTTTTGAGACTGAAAAGGCAGCAATATCAGCAGCCTGCCTGCTGCTACTGCCATCCCCAGAGGAGCCCAGGCTACTGCCAGCCTCCCAGGTGACAGTGCCTCCTACTGTCATCCCCCCTCCTTCAGCAGGAGGGGAGCCAGGTGGAGGTGAGCTGGCCAAGCTGTCCTCTTTCTGGGGGCTGGGTGGAGCAGAGAGGGAGAAGAACGGCATGGCCACGGCAGCTTCCCTTGACCGCAGTGCTCGGGTATCCCGGAGATGCATGGAGCCCAGCTCAGCTCTCTCTTTCATTTCTCTGCTGGTTGGTGCCACTTTAGCCAGGAGCCTCAGGGAGACCCTCTTCTCACCCTCCCGTCCTGCCCCTGCAGCCCCCTCCACCGAGAGCACCAGGGGTGGCTTCGCACTTACGAGGGTCTCTGTTCGCAGTGCCGGGCTGCTCGCCCTCTCCTCGGCCCGGCAGCTCTTAACCAGCGTGCGGACAGTCGGGAGCTCGCAGCACTCCCCGTTGAAGTAATACCCGCGGGTGCTCTTCCTCGCCGTCCTGCGGGACGACACCAGCCGCTGGGTCTCGAAATGGCACTCGGTGATGGGCTGGCTGATGTACACCACATCGCACTGGTTGTCGTAGTCATTGATCCTCAGCCCTGATGCCTTCTTGCTCTTCCGAGAGGACCTGAGGGAGGCTGCCTTGGCACGGGGGTGCCCACCGGGGGTCCGGTGGGCAGCTGGCACGGTGCCAGCGGGCAGCCAGCCCTCTTTGGACTTGTCGAGCATGCCCTTGTCGGCTGGGTGCAGCTGGCAGCCTGCCTTGCCCTTGGCCATGGCATGCAGGTGGTTTTCTTGCTTTGGTCTCACATCTTGTTCTTTTGCGTCTAAGTCCTGGTGCAAAGATGCTTTTGAGCTGCATTGCAAAGTGTTCTCTTTGTCGGCTCTGCGAGGGGGCATCACCGCAAAGCCAGGATCCCAAGACTCCTCTGGGAGAGCCCTGAAAGAGCTCTTTTGGGACCCCAGACAGCTGTCTAAGCTGTCCTCGCTGCCATTCACATTTGCCACTTTGACTGAGATATAACCTTCCATGAGAGTCTTACCTGCTAGCTGCTCTTTACTATCCTCACACTTCCTAATACCGGCTTCTTGTTCGTGTCCAGCAGCTTGCGGCCCTTCCAGGCCCTTCGCGGCATGATGGAAATTCAAAGAGGAAGAGTTCAACGTGCTGAGGTATCCTTGAGTGGGGCTATCCTTTGGACTAGCAGAGCGAAGCCTGGTGATGGGGAGCTCACAGAAGTCCCTTCTCAAAGCAGGACTGGAGTTCTCTGCTCTGTCCAGAGACTTCAGTTCCACCGGCTGCTTCGGGGCTTGTCCCGTAACATGCAGGGGGCCATCAGCCCCTGACTGTTCTGGGTCCAATGTAGAAGGGAGCTTTGATTCAGTACAAGTAGCACCCTTCTCCTGATTTTCAGTGCTTCGCTGGCTACAACCAGAGCCACAAGTAGAGGCCTCCATGCTCTCAGATTCGGATAACTGCTGACCGTCAGAGTCTGGTTGTACTTCAGTGTATATGTCGTTTAGCACACGGATGAACTGCTTCTGGTGATGTGTACACAGTCTGACCATAAATTTTTCCAGTGGAGACTTCGGCTGATTGTTAGATTCTATTGCTATTGTCTCTGCTGCATCCTCACTAGAGAGACAAAGAGAGAAGTAGTCAGTAACATGTCCTAGGGATTATTACTTTATGCTGCAAAACGAGAACAACCCTTCTCCTCCCAGTCAGGCACATCACTTGCCTGACCTCCAGGTGAGATCAAGCATCCTGTTTTCCTGGGGCTGGCAGGTGTCCCTTCAGTCCCAGCATGCACACTTACATGTGCACACTGTGGCAGGGCACAGACTGCACCTTTTTTTTTTTTTTTTTTTCACTGCCAGAGCACTCATAATTACACTTCTGCCTAGGACATCCCAGTGTGTAGGCACCATGTCACATGTTCAAAGCCAACCTAAAAAGAATCAGACTTAGTATCTGCACAGCACCTGGTGTAGAAGGTCCAGCATTTCTAGGATGACTGCTGCACACCTCTGTTCCCTCACTCTGCACTGCCAGGCTGGGTGGGAGCAGAGCAGCATCCCAGCTAGGCATCCAGATGACAGGAATCTTCAGCTACTCGAAGTCTTAAAATTCTGCTTACACCTCAGTGGCAGAAGATGGGTCTGGGGCCAAACTGAGCCGATCTGAGCCTCTTCTGTAGTCACCACAGAAATTCTGGTGAGCTCCCAGCCTGCAGGACATGCAGGCAGCAATGCACCCTGTGCGGTGTTGTGCCATTTGCACTGACCTTTGATTAGCTGCCATTTAATAAAGTGTTCCTGCAGCTGATGGGCTGTCAGCACACAGTGGTTGTGCAGAAAGGTGGGCTTCTACAGCACAAGGTCACTGCCACTAGCTAGCGCTCAAACCCAGGCCATTATCAGTTACCTGCTTGGCAGAGGCAATTAATTAGGACTTACTGGTGGAGAGGTTAAGGGATAATTACCCAGTGTTTGCATGAACGCATCAGGAGTGCCATGCCAGGTGCTGTTATCGAGACCGTATCTGTTCCCAACGGCAGCACAGGCGATTCCCACCCAGTCCTGACCACATCGAGAGGGCCCCACATCTTGGCACCCACACTGCCTGACACAGGATTTTTACCAGTAATGTAGGGCTGCTTTGCAGCAACACTTGCACTTTGCACCTCCTGTCCTTGTACTGGAGGAGTGAAAGTCCTTTCCCCCTACAGCCTTTCTCTGCCTGCCCCCCCACGCCAGCATCAGACACCAACCTCGCTCACTCAGCTGGGTCAAGGAGGGCAACACTTATCAAAGGGTTCAGGGCCAGGGTGGAGAAAAGCAGCTTCATCTGGAGTGGGTTTTCCCTCTCCATGCTGCCAGGCACAGGACTCAACAGGTGGACGAGGTGGAAGAGCTCCAGTTTGGAGAAGCCATCAGCAGAGAAATGGAGAAGGGAAAGCCAGTGGCCGGGGCCAGCCATTCTCAGTGGCATCAGGCATGCCAGAGCCAGCCCTGGGCAGCCATCATCTGCTCCTTACTTAGGCTTGCTGGCTGATTTCTTTGAACTGACATGCGCCAGGGAGGCACCTCCAGTGCCCTGATTCCCTGGGCTGGTAGGCAGGGAGAGATACCTGGGGCCACTTCAGGCTCAGGGCTGACCAGGTCTCCTCTTTGCCCAGAAATGCCAGGCTTCAGCCAAGCCTGCCCTGAGCAGCTGCTACCCAGCCCTTCGCTTTCCAGTCTGCCCAGGCATAACGTGTTTTACACGTAAGGAGGCTTTGCCTCTCAAGCCCAGCCTCTCATTTTCCTTAGAGGCTTCTTAAGGCAGTGTTTTCCTAAAACCACCTGGAAAGGCTGAGCAAGCTCAGGTTGCCGAATGTGTCCCGGCACCTCCAGAACATACTCCCGGGGTTAGCAATAAACAACGTACCTGGAGACTGCTTTACTACACCCAGGTGAGAAAAACTCCCTCCAGCAACCGTCTGAACTGGTCCTACCTGGCGCTGCGACGGCTTTCGATTTGGAATGCCTGGGATTAGTTTAAACAAAAATACTCAGGTAAAACCTGGCCCCTCTCCAGAACCCTGCATGGGAAGGGTTATGTCAGCCAGGATCTCTTACACGGCCCAGCTCCTCCCCTCGATCTGCTGAATAACAAAAGGGGATAAAAAAACCTTTCAACCCCCTGGGCTTGGAGTGGGGGCTTTTCGAAGAGGTAGAGCTCATTGTAATCTTTTTTCCACCTTTCCAAAGAGGGCGGTGACTCCCCTTACCTACTTACAAGCCCAGCTCTGAAGAGAAGCAGCCATCTTCCCCTGGGAAAACTGAATTTATAAAAACAATAGCAATACAGGTGGGGTCCTTCCCTGGCCCCCTCCACTGCCATGCTCCCTGGGCAGCTGTCGGATGGGGTTATGGTGGCAAAACAGCCATCTCAGTCCTTGCTGGGGCACCTTCGGGTGCTATACTCCATGGCTGTGAAGGAAGAATCCATGGCACAGGCAAAGTGATTGCTGGGGTGGGTGGCAAGAAAGGAAAGGCTGGGTGACGCCTGGTGAGGAGGAGGTTGAAAACCTGTGTACAGAGCCCCTGGTCAGGGAGAAGGGACCAAAGTGGCTGGGCACTGTCCTCTCCTGCCTTGCAGCCATGATGCCGAGCACAGCCAGCTGTAGGTCATGTCTGTTTTGCACAGGCTTATGGGACAGAAAAGGCTCATGTCCTGCTTGCATGGCAGAAGGGACCTTGGCTCCCTGATCCTGAAGGTTCCACTGGCATTGCTACCTTGCCTTTCACCTAGTTTCTTCCTCTGAAGTGTGACTGAGGCCTTTGTGTTCATTGTTACCTCATTTGCCCTACTGTACTCCAAGGAGACAATCTGAGATACATAGAGCTTGTCAAGCTATAAATTTAAAAAACAGAGATAAATACTTTTCCTGCTTGATAAAGGAAATAAATCCATTCAGTTGTGATGCCCTTTCTACTTAGAAGACCCATCTCACACTCAGTGACACAGTTCACCTGGCACATTCAGGGTCCTCTGGTGTCATGCCACTTCACCTCAAAGATCGGCTGCAACTTCTCACCTTGAGCTCATCTGCTCCTTCCCCAGTCCATCCCTGTTTGGGTACTGCAGGCAGCATCGCCTTTTTTTGGGTGTCTAAGGATAATCTTGGGGCAGAGCTTTCACCGCCACCTGCGGTCAGGCTCTGAGGGTGGCTAGGTCCCAACTCTGTCCTTCCTCTCCCTGTGCCCCCAAGGGTGCTGAGCTTCAGCCTGTGCCTCTCCATCCCCTGATACACAGAGTTCTGTGCCTCCTGGGGCCTGTCAATCTGTGTGCCTTGATACCTATCCAGCATTTCCCACCATTCCTGTCTGTTCTGGCTATCACTAATAAGTAAAACATGCCCATGGGCATTCTCTTGCAAAGCAGATGATGGATGCAGGATTGCCCACACGCTCCCTACTTAAGTTTTGGAGAAGAGCTTGTTTCTGGCTCACATGTAAGAGTATACTTACATCAAGTGTCGCACATTTCCAAGCAGAGTTGCTTATGGACAGTACAAACTGTTGCAGAGAAACTATTTTTTTTATGAGGCTTATCAGAATAGAGGAGAGGTGAAGTGACTGCAGAGCTGAAGTGTCTTTCCAGGGAAAGGTGCCAGGTACAAACAAGTTCCTCAGCCTGGCAAAAGCACAGTGGGAGCTGAAGACTGAGTGGTAAACACAGAGGATGGGAATTGGGAACATGGTTTTGAACATGAGGAAAAATTATTCTCAGGAGGCAGCCAGTTCTGCCTCTGAAGAGGAAGGCAGGCAGAGTCCTGCCTTTTGGGAGACACAGGCCAGCCCCACAGAAGCTGCTGGGCTGGAAAGACCAGCGAAGGAGCCCAGGGCTGCCCATCCCACCTACAGCCTTCTCCTTGGTGCCTGTACTCACCCCTTCCCACAGGGCTTGGCCCAGGGTTCTCCTAGGTTTGGGTGTGCATGAGGAATGAGCCATCTCTCTCAAGGGCTGGAAAAGCCATAAGCCAAAAGGAGATTCACGACCAGTGAGAGACTCTCTGGGGACCCTTTATGCATCTAGCCAAGCTGTAAGTGCAGTCACAGACCTCTATGAGGTCCTCAGAAGGATTCACTGCAATGGGAGAGAGAGCCCACCTGTCAGTGAGCTCTCCTGCAGAGCCTGGGACATGGCAGATCTGCCTGCCAGCCTCTAACGCTGCCTTCACAAGGCTGTGGCTGTCGGATCTCCTCTGTTCCTGTGCCCCAACACCCTCCTTCCAGCCCCACTGCACACGTTACCCTGGGACAGCAGAAGACAACCCCAGCGTCCCAAGTGAATTTTATCACCAGAGGAGCCCCTCACTACCTCCCAGCCCTTCTCGATTTCCCAGGGCAACCCCGTTCTCTTCCCCTTCCCTGCCTGCCACAGAAGGTGTCAGAGGCATCAAGGGGCAGGAGCTGTCAGAGGCACAAGCAGAGCTGTTGCTACGCAACCCCGGCGGTGCAGCAATTAATGCCGGGGAAAACGTGCTGCGCTCTGAAGCTATTTGCATAGCTGCGTGCTGCAATACATTTGTTTGCATTGTGCCTCCACTGTTTAGCGGAGTTTAAAGTCAACCCTCCCCCAGCTCTTGCTGGAGGGGACCTGGGGCTTCCAACAAAGGCCACGCGGTTGGGGATGAAGGGGCTGGGGGAAGGCAGAGGTTTGCCATTCCGTAACACCTACAGACTGCACAGATAGAGGATTTACAGCATGGGGAGGAAGGACCGAGTTATCTGTGTTTCTCCTGACACAGCCTGAGGAGCTTTTCCCAGGTCCTGCAGTGCCCCCAGCCCACTGGTGGGTTTGTCATATCTCTTCCTTCCGGTTGTACCAGGGTGACGCTGTGCTTGCTCTGCTTGTGAATGCCATAAAAAAAGAGTTTTAGGGGCAGCCCAGCCTGCCTCTGGTTCTATAGTGTATTTGGGCAGGGAGCAAGAGGGGAAGAAAGAATGGGAGAGAGAAATCAGCTGGTTCATATCAACCTACCTGGGAAGCCGGTCTCCGAAAACCTGTCAATTGCCAACTGCAATCTTCTGGTTTGCCCACCCCAAGTTTCTCACTATTGAACATGAAGCCCGTACCCTTTTTGGGTTTCTTTTTTTAGCCCTTGAACATTAGTTTGATTGATTATAAGTTTACAGGTATGTTTTGTACCTCAGAGGCACAAGAAGCAGCAGCAGAACAAAAGTTCAAGGCTAAGTGTTTCTGTTCCTTTCAGATCACTCTAAGCACCAGGATTATAGTTCTGTAAAAGAAACAAAACATAGCTATAAACTTATAAAATCCAATTCAGTATTTTTACAGGGATGACCTTTCCCCTCCCTCTCCTGCTGCCACACAGCTGACTCTGCACCAGTTGGCACAGAGGTGCCTTGCACCACCCAAAAACAGAGGTACCACTTGAGTACCCCACCAAGCTGAAGGGTGTCTTGGAAACTTGACTAAAAGTAGAGATTTGAGAAACATGGATGACTAAGAAGAAAGACTAACTGGCGAGCAATGCCCTCCATCAGCTGAACTCAAAGCACTGACCATGCCCACTGTGAGCCCAAGGTCTGAAGCAGCATCTCACTGCCTATGGGTGGCACCTCCAGCTCTGCTGGTTTCAACCACTTAATTTATTTTTCAGAGTGAGTGGAAATGCCTTTTTGAGGGGTTGCAAAGGAAGAACAGCCTCTTAAAGGGGACCTGCTCACTGCTGGCAGTCAGGTGAGCTGACTCCAGCCCCAGGGGTGTAGTGAATCCTGCATGCTAAGCATGCACTTGGAAGGGGCTGTGCTGTTCCCAAGGACAGGCTTGCTATGCCTGTGCTGGAGGGCTGCATGCAGAGATCTTACCCAGCAGAAGAGGGAAATGGGTTCTCTGCCAGTCCCAGTTCAGCTTGCTGGAATGGCCGCGTAAAAGCAAACACGCTGGGAGAGGCGTGGGACCATCTGACTGTGCTCAAACCCATTTCCACTCAGCTGCAGCACAGACCTCGTGCCTTGAGAGGTGCAGGACACGCTTCCTTCTGCTGGCAGAACGGATGTCCCCTTGAAGGGGATGGGCAAATCAGCCGTGGGCACGAATAGTGTAAGCCACTGAAGCAAGATTTTCTGGAGCTCATCTTTCAAAGCCCCAATTAAAGGCTGACACTGGATGCACCAGTTTAAATGCCTGTATTTCAGTCCTCAGAAATATGCCTGGCACCTCACACTCCCCACACAGATGAATGAGTCCCTTCACACCTCTGTGGGTGCTACAGTAATTCTCTCTCACTGCACTGAAAAAAAATGGAAAAGCAGCATGCAAAGAGCTGTGGCTCCACATAACAGCTAGGAAGGAGAAAAAAGCACTCTCCTTCTCTAAATTAAAAGCTGAAGTTGTGCAAAGCACAGCCAAAATAACTATGGAAATATTGCTGCCAGGTTCTCAAGGCCCCTGAATTTACTCTGTCCCTGGTGACGCACATGGGGATGGACTGAGCTTTCAACTGAAAAGCAGGAAGAAACAAGTTATAGATGGGTTTTGTTTGGCTGGTTTTTTTTGTCAGCTGCATGTATTCATCAACGTATCCAGGTTGTACAATCAGCCAACTGACTGGACAAATAACAGACATCCATTACAGATTCATTCAGATTCAGATTTTTAACCCTTCAGAGTAGTGTCTTTTATTTGTTATTTTTTAAACTAGTTAAACATTAAAAATCACTTCTCCCCACCTGTAACCAAATAGAAATCAAACAAACCAAAGTTGGTTTTACATTAAAAAAACCCAATAGCGGCCTCAAATAAGTTTTGCTTTTTTATATTCCTGTCATAACTTCCTTGACTCCCACCTTCCCCAAAACCCAGCTGTACTCTATAGTAGTTTATCATCACTGTGATACTTCTAATACAATATTTAATGACTAATTAAAAATTTTACCACTGAGTTATTGCTTTAAAACCAAGGGAAATTTATCATGTTGGAAATACTATTCTACATACCAACTTTCAAACCCTTTCCAGAATTGTCCTTGCGAATTTTTTTAATTATCAAGATCATTTGGGATCTTCCCTTTAAGGAAAAAAAAAAATTACCATGACTGTTTCTTTCTGAGGCAGTACCCAGAATCTTTGCTGAGCTAGGTGCTCCAAAAGGATAGATAGCACCAGAAGACCAGAATAGATAGAAAAACAGACAGCACCAGAAGACAGATAACAAAAGCATGCAGGGCAAAAAAAAAAAGTTCTTACAATGATTTTCACAGCTTTGCACGTTTTAAAAAAAGCAGCACCCAGTTAAGAGACGGGAGAATGAACCACAGGGACTGTGGAGTAGGGAGGGATGCCCTGAGTATCTTTAATAGTCCCAGGAAGATATACTGGCTCTGGACCTGAGGTGACACAGGTGTATGGCCTCTCCCCTGCTCCGAGTCCATTGCTGTCAGCTCCTATCTGTCTTGCAGCACACTGGGGACAAAGCTCTCCCTCCCCAACCTTCAGACATTCACATGCAAGTCAGCTGGAGTCACTGCAACTGCAGAGGCTCAACAACTAGCAAACTCCCACTGAAGGTGCACTCATCTGCAGTACATGAGAGCTTGTGAGAAGGATAGTCTGTGCTGTGAGAAATTCCACCTTCCCCTCCTGAGGTGAATGTACACTGAAAGGTGGAAGAAAACTCAAACGCATTGGACACCCTCCCCTAAGACTTTCCTGGTCCCAGCTCCAACAGACACCTTGCCATGCACAGCCGCTGCCTACTTCTAGAAGTCTTCAAAGATTTCAAATTCTGCAATTATCTAGATAGGGTTTCTTTTCCAACATGGATATGAAAACCCAAAAGCAGGAACTAGCTAGAGCACTTACTAGAGCTAACCACACTCAGCACAGCCCAGTCGCTAAAGCTTGGGAGGGGCCAGTGGAGACATCTGGAGAGGAGAGGGTATCCTGGGTGTAATTAACAGATGTTGGGGGATATGACCCCATTTCAGATAACCTGGAGATTCAGATAACTGGGCCTCAGATAATCAAGGCCACGTTGTTAATGGAAACAGTATCACAACTCCTAACGGTGGCACTCCCCATGTGCCAACGCCATCCCTCCTTGCACGGGAATGCCTGGTGAAATATGAATTAGTGGTCTGATACGCGTCCATACTCTCTGTCTGCTGCTGAGCTGAGCAGCAAAGCCTGTTTCTGATGCACCACTCCGGCTGGCTGCTTGGGAAATAGGTTAAGGCAGAGATGTGGATTGCAGCCCTGGATGCCTGGGGACAAGGCTGTCTCAGAGCTGACGGGCTAGGTAAGCTCTATTTTGAAAGTGGGTTAATTTAGCTGCCATTCAACTACCATTAAATGATGTAGGTTAATTTTATAGTCAGATAACTATTAAGAAACCAAAACATAAGGCAGGAAATGTCTCTATGCATATCAGTGAGGAGAGATTTCCTCTGCGCTAATGCACACCCCTCCCCTTCAGCTCAAACCTCTCATCCTTTCATTTCTGCACATCCCTCACATCATCTTTTTTTTTTTTTAACCCTTGTCATTACACACTCTTGTCCTTCCTCCCTCTCTTAAGAGAGTCTATTCTTCCTCTCAAAAATTCACCTTGATATCCTGGCCCACAATTATTTTTCTCCTTTGTTTATATTGTCACACATCTCAATGCTAGAGGAAGACTAACAAATCCAAACCACATCTGACCCTGGCAAATGTCCACTAGGAAAGGTTCCATCTTCCCCCACACAGCCAATATTTGTGTAGCTACGTGGTAAATTGAGGTAGGGAACTACACCTTAGTATGTAACATTCCATCACTACTAATACACCCAGTTTACTTCAGGGGTATTTACCATATTTAAAGCCTTTTCGATTGGCATTTTACCCTCTATAAATGGATGCTGCAGTTGAAATGTACTTTATCTCTGTGCGACTTCCCTTTCTGCAGCATAATGATAGGTATTGTTTGTTTCTTTATACTGGTGACAAAACCCATCAATTGCTGGTTTGTCATAAAAGGAAAAATAAAATGAAAAAAATTATCAACAACAGCTTATGCCTGCAAAGGAACAGATCCTTTGGAAAAAGCAGAGGTGACTCATCACTCCTCACGCGCAGCAAGGAAGGAGCAAACGTCACAGCCCTGCAGATCTCCCTGAGATGCCTTCACAGATTGCCTCCCTCTGACTTCTGTGCTTTCCTGGTCCCTCCAGCAGGAAAATGAGTCCCTAACCTTCACAGAGAAAGCCAAAGCGATGATGACCCATTAGCACATGCTGCCCATCAAGCAATCACAGATCTCCTCTACCACAGACATTTTTTATCATACTAACAGTAAGTGCACTACACAAACCCTGAGAGCTCACAGAAATGAACTCACGCTTAACCACACAGTTGTAACGAGACAACAATGCTAACGGGATGTTGGCATTTGCACTGTGCGTTTTATGACCAGAGAAATACAGAACGGGATCATATCCAGAAATCGCAGCTAAACCACCTCTGAAAAATCCTCCTCGCAGCAACTCAGATGTTCAGATGGTGACACCACAGCCCAAACATGCACATTGTGGGAATTCTGACCCGCAGAAGGCTGAGTGCCAAATTCCCTGTTATCCTGCTGAGGCCTCGCTACTCTTTTATAAATCTTGCAATAAAAGTCCTTTTTTTACTCATGAGCTATAAAAGAACAGATGAAAAAGCCAAAAGCCAACCCCCATCAATCTGCTCTATGCCAGCACTAAGCCATACCTTTGTCAGGCACCTTTGATTTTGTACATTTGATTTTAAGCTTTATAATTAGTATTCTATTACAATATTACATTATATAACTATTATTCCAAATTTAATAATATAATTGAATGCAGAGCATATTTCTTTTAAATCCTGAGTTATTTTTCCTTTTATCAATTAGCAATCCAGTCTCAAACAAAAGCAAAGGCACCAACATAAGGACAGGTACAGACAGGGTGGCTAGAATCAAAGAGCAGACGAGTGGTCATCCTTACCAGACACACTTGTGTGTCTGTTAGAGAAAAGGCCCCAATACAGGGCCTGAAACAGGAGCAAAAATCTACTTGCTTTTGTGCATGAGCAGCAAAGCTCACTGAATTACAGCTAGACAGACCTCTGTGAGCAGTAAGGTGAGGCAGCTGCCACCATGGTCTGACCAGAACTTAGTTATTAACAACAACACTTCAGGTACCAAGTAAGCTTGTTTAGCTTTCACACCTTGAGCTGATGTTCCATGGATAGGAACAAGAAAGAACCTTGTATTTCTGTACAAACAGAGTATATTTGCTATGACAGCTTCTTATGCAAAACCAGAATCCTACTGGGTCTTTTCTTACAGTCTCAGTTCAAAATCAAATAGTTTGTTTTGATAGCACCTCAAATGCAGCTAGTTGCTTTAAAGGCCTGAAAGGAATCTGAGGAAGATGCCATGTGTGACCACAGTGCACCTGAAAGCCTGAAAAAACTATACTACCACCTTCACCTGAAAGGGGAATGTGGTGGAAACTAGTGGATCCTCCAAGCAACCACCTCAGGCTTGGATTATAGCAAAGGATCCAGCACAAGTATTGGCTGTGTGTATGAAAAACCTCTTCACACACGCAGGAAAGCTGTTCAGTTTCTCCAGTGTCAGGTTTTCCCTGCAGTCCCAGAGTAACTCAACATTTAGTGTCAGGGCCTTCCTCTAAAGCTCAGGGAGAAGAAAGGCTCAGTTTTAAGAAAAGAAACAACAAAAGCCCCTTTCAAAGTTAAGAATGTCATTCCAAATGAGTTAAACTAGCCTTACACTTTAATAGCTGGGCAGGAGGGATCTGGGGCATGTGATAATGGGATCTTGATGCACTTCAGCAAAAAAAATAATTCCAATCCTTTGCAGATATAACCTATTTAGCACTGTAATTTTTACAGGCAGTTTGCTGATGATCTTGTACAGACAAACCACTCCTCCTGTCAGCATGCGGCTGGCTGATCTGCACCTAGAGCTCCAGGAGCCCAGCAAAGGTAGGCAAGCAAGCTGTGACCCAGCCAGCCCTGGAAACCACAGCCAGGGAGACAAGGCAGGAGCCACACATCAACAGATCCATTGCAGGCTCGGGTACAGGCAACAGCTGAAGCCTCTGCCCCATCCCCCATGGGTCAACGTGAGGACTGGGTGGGTTATGGTCCAGGACTCCGGTCGGCTCCTTAGGGGGATGCAGCTGTATTTTCAAGCAACTTTTGTATGTTCAGGCAGCAGTGCTTACATTTCTATGCTCTGAAGTATACCTTAAGCACTTCTAATTTTAGTTGAGCTTTTAAACAATTCCTGGAAATCTGAGCTGTAGCCATCTCATACGAAAATCTGCCTCTTAGTTAAGTGTGTTGGCAACAGACTCCTGCAGAGCTGTGAGACACCTGCAGAGGAGAAGGCAGCAAGAGATTTTTAGATCTATTTCAAATGTGATCTGTAATTTTGATACATTCAAAGTGACCTGTAAAAACAAGACAGAATTGTTTTGTGTTCCCTCTTCATGATACCAAAAGGGAGCTTTTAAAGATTGTGTAGTCTGTGGTTTTCAAGTAGGTGGATAAGAAGGAACTTAATTAATTCATAATTCATAGGTGTGAAGTCATTCACATTTCTTTTGATTTTCCTACTAGACAGCTGAGAACACCTTGGATTTCAAGTTGTTCAAGAGTCTGCATCAAATGTACCAGATCAGAGGAAACAACACTCTCACAAAATGGGATCCTTCCAGCATTGTAACATCTATTAAAAAGCGTCTCAAGAATAATTAAATTAACAAGATCAACTTTCTCTTTAATCTCTTTTCCATCTTCATTGTATCCAAGTCCATAATCCTAGATTTGCCCTAACACTTCAAGCTCAGTTTTTGGAAATTGCTTTTCATCTGTAGCTCTGTTCCTCTGTACATGAATCACATTCCTAAACAGGTCCAAGAACCTGCTACTCACTTCCAGTTAAAACCTCCATTCAGCCAGTACCCTTATTTGGGCATCTGCCAGAGCAGAGTTGGCAGATTAAGAAAATAGTGATTTGCTGAAGTATCTTCCTGAATCAGGATTTAAATCCTCCCCCTCCCCCAGACCCACTTTTGTCATGCCTCTAGGAAATTAGAGACCTCAGCACAGGCAGGAAAGCCACTGGTGATCCGTCTTACTGCAGATGCCAGAGCAAGCTCTGCACTGCTGCTGTTTGACTCTGAGGAGCCACGACACAAGGGCTTGGCTCTGGTTACATGGGAAGGTGAAACTGTGATGCTCAGGAATTCCTTTAATTAAACCAGCTTCACTCACAAAATTTAACTTTATTTCCGACTTTCAGATCCTTCGTGCTGAGCACAAGGAGTTGCCTCCTTGAACTAAACCTTGCAAGATTTAGTTTAAAAGCCCAAACTTGCAGGTGCACTTGAAGCTGAAGCTTCCTGCTCTCCCCCTCCAAGCAGCTCTCACTTCCACAGAGGAGTAATGAGCAGAGCCTCTCATTTCACATCTGAGGGAGTATCTGCATTGTAGCAAGTGACCCAGGTGTATGTGGGGGTACAGCCCACTGCTACACCACAAAGGACCTGTTACTTCAGAAGGTGACCAGATACGCTCCTGCAAGTACAAAAGAGGCAGCTGTCTCTTCCAGTAACGGACTGAGCAGCTAAAAACCCACCCTGAGTCCAAACAAGCTGAAGGAAATTAGCAGGTGATTTTTAAAGCTGCCTAACAAGGCTAATTGTTTCTTTTCTACTTTTATAAGAGACAACAGCATGTAAACTTCTTTCTGGGTCTGGGTGCAACATCTTGTACAATCTTGTCATGATACAGGAAACAGCTTTTAAAGGGAAGAAATCAAGACTATGTTCCTTTAAGTTTGAACAATTTCATCTTAGCAGTGCGAGACCATCAGCAAGTCCTTCAGGAAAAGCAGAAAAGCTTGGTATTTGTGATAATCGCAGGACTAAAAGTGTCAATTAAAAATGTTCTGGGACAAGCCTGCACAGTGTAATGCATCCTAAAGAATGGCAGATGGGAATATGGTTCATCACTTTCAAAGGCTATTTTCATAGATTTGACAGATGTATTCAGACAAAGATAAAAGAATATGATAAATGATAGTTTACTGCACAAGGCTTTCAAGCTATTTGCACATAAAAACTCACTATTCCTGAATAAGAGTAAAATGTAGTCTCTAGTTAAACCAAGTTTTTTATTTAAGAGAGATTTGCCTGGTAAAGCTAAACCAATGACAACACCCTATTACCATTTTGCTTTTTGTTTTTAATACCTGTATTAGTATGCAATGAATACAATAATTAAGTCTGTAATGTAACGGTTATTTAAGGATCTTAAAAAACAAAAAAGGCACTGAAAATGCAAACCCTAAATTACCTACTTTTCAATAGCACATGCTAAGAAAAGCAATTTCGCGGGAGAAAAGAAACCTGGGCTCGATACCGTGCGGCATTATGAATTTTCCTAAAGCTAGGAAATCCCTATGCATCACTCTCAAAATCATCCTAGAACTAAACACAAAGGTTAGCAGAAATGCCTAAACTCACGTGGGTTCCATTATACACCACTTAGTGTAACCTACTTTTTAGTATTCAGCATTGCAGTATCAATAATGCATAACGTCAAAAGTAGTTCAACCCAAAGTAGTCACGAGAAAGTAAACACGGATCTTGGAGAAGGGCCGGCTGCAGTGTGGTGTCACTGCAGGATTTGCCTTGTGCCCCTGTGCAGAGGGACAGCAAGAGGGAATTCCTGGAGCTTGCCCTGTGCTAATGGGGAGCTGGGGACCTGCCCCCTCCGCGCAAGAAGAGCAGAGAAAATAAAGCTGCACAGAAAATAAAAGCAACACTAGTGCCTTGGTGAGCAGCTAAGCACCGTGCTGGCTGGGCCTGGTGGTGTGTGCTCCAGTACAAAGCTCCCCTGCCCAAACCTGTGCTCTGCCCGCTGCCACCCCACAGCCCAAAACCGGCCCACACCGGGCTTGGGCCGCGCTTTCACTACCTCCATGCCTAACTTGGCTCATTACTAAGTGCTCAGTGAACATCACTACACCACCTTTTATTTTCCCTCCTGAGAGACTGTTCGTTCTTCACTGGATAAATTATTTACCATTAAGGAAATTAAGGCGGCCAGTAGGGAAGCACAAATTAAGAGTGCGGGAGTTCATGAGACTGGGCTGCTATGAGACAGCGTTTCAGCTTCCACATGTATTCCCTACCCAGCTGCTAAAGCAGCTTTATCGTCAATCCTATTTAGGACAAGAACCCAACAGAGTATGGAGATTCCAATGCTCAGTCTTTCAGCCAGAAATTGCTTTACCTTCTATTTTCACTTCCTCTCCTGTTTCTCCCCGCTTCTGATAGTTTGCATCTCATATCCTTGGGCTACTAGTACAGGCATTTAGAGAGCACGTTAGAAACAACAGAATTGGAACCCCTTGAAGTTTTTCACAACAAAATTTATTAGAAGAATAGTGGTTTTGAAAAGTCTAGCATCCAGTGAAAACTACCATACACAACGTTACAGCTGGGAATGTGTTTCCAAAATGACATGGTCAAATAATACAATGGAGCCATTAAATCTTACACATGCACAACAAGAGAATTAGCGCTTTGACATACAATGCAAAAAATAAATGGACCACATGAAATAAAAATTTAAAAGTACTTATCACATACATTAAGACACAGCTTATTTAGTCCAGTCAAAAAATCAGAACTGCATTAAAAAAAATTAATGTAGTGCAATCAAACCAAAAACCTTAATTTGTGATCATAAGTGCTCTACTACATAAAACATTGATCATAGCAAGGAACAAAAAATTCAAATCACACAGTACAAAAAAAATCTGTAAATAAATATAAACTACAGTACAAGAGAAATATTAAATTATACAATTCCGTCAAACTGTAAACAGTATATTGAAATGAGGTCCATAAGAGTAAAGGGGGGGTTCCTGTTTTTTTTTTTCCCATGACACTTGAACTTCTAGAGGTCAGAGAGAAATGCCATTTTCCATACTCTTCAAAGACTACGGGTTACATAAATAGAAAGAGAAGACGTTTTAGATGTAAAGTGTCAAATAATAAAGCAGAGGTGTTGCTGACTTGCAACTGCCAACAGATCACCATGAAGGCAGAACAGCAGATTTTAGATTCAGGCTTGGCCTCCAGGTGAGCGCAGCACAGAGGCCTAGCACTGCAGGTGTTCAGTGAATAGCACTCGGCCTTAGAAAGGAGGCACCTCATGAACTCTGGTCCTTCCCAGGAGGTGGAAGTAATTACGGACAACCTGGACCTCTGCTGATTATCTGACAGGTTTACACGCTTGTCATACAAACACCAACTTTGGCAGAACAATTACTAATAAACTCAAAGCACTCCCGGCCCATTGGTTTCCATCACAGTGGCCAGTGCACAGAATTCTCTAAGGACATTGCATAACTAGAGTGTAGAGGTCAGACAGCCAAGGACCCGTGCTTGAGGTTAGAAGTAGTTATGGTGAGAGAGAAGCAAGAGCCACGTTAAGAAGCTGCCTCTGCTGTTCGCAGAAGCAGCTGGGAATGTGTTTCATTTTTAGCTGCGCTGGCTAGTAGTGGCATTTTAAAATATATAAGTTTAAGATAACATATATACTATATATGTATATAATATAATACATATTATATAATATACATAGGAATTTCTTACAATACATACCAGGAACCCCCACGCGATCTGCTCAGTAGTAATAACTGAATATACAGAATGCCACTATAAGTGTCTGAGGCACTGTGTGCTGGAGAGTAAATATGCAGCTTTAAAATCCGTTTGGCTGAGTTATACCTGGATACCTGAACTGAGTTTTAAGTTGACATTCATCAAGGATGTGCTATCAGCACGTCAAAAGAAAAGCAAAACAAAATACAAGTCACTGCTAGGTTTAAGAAGAGAGTACAAGTACCTGAATTGAGTGAGGATAGTGTGTAAACTGTCCCTGAGGGTTTTTAAACAGTGTGTGTACAAGTTGGATTCCTAAGAACATTAGTTTAAACTTACATTGCGGACTGATAAAATACCAATGTCTGACAATTTAACAAGTGGAGGTTAAAAAGAGTTATGAGCAAACACTCAAAACATTTTATACATTTTAAAGCAGCAGTAAGCTGCTGTAAGCATACATCCCATCAGTACAAGCAACACGTGGGACTCAGATAAAGGTTTCTATTTGCAAAAAGCCCATCATATATCGATAAGTAAAGAATATTCACCTGCTAAATTAGAATGCACCTAGTTACAGACTAGCAATTCAAGATTAATTTTTTAATCAAATACTTTGCTATACTTTGCTATTACATACTAAAATTCCTTAAGCTCACTAATGCTGGTATTCTAATCTATTTTTTTAAATGTTCCCCCTTCATTTAAGAAATATACCATTCCACAACTTAAACATTAAGATCCATTTTCAGTCCTCAGATGTAAAAAGCATGTCAATGAGTTTATATTAAAAATTTACACGGTAAAAAGGCTTGAATTTCAGCCAGAGATTCTAAATACTACTCATTCCCTGAAGGCATAAGGGAGAAAGAATCCCTATCTATTTTTCTGGTGATATAGTTTTCAAACTGAACATTAAACAATGGTCGAAAATGTTTTTTTTTCAGTTTGGGAAACTTCCCTTCCCTATCCATCATCCCAGATTCCCAATGTTAAGCCCTGAAATGGCCTACTGAAATGATCAGCTAAAAATACCAGGCATGTATATATACATCCCCTGCCTGAACTCCAGAATATTTTGTTGTACTAGTCTTTAAAAGACAGATTAATATCCCAAGAAACCTTGTGATCTGACCTGACAAGCTGTTAATGATCCTAGATTGTATATTTGAAGTATCTCATAACCTGAAGACCAGATTTAATTAAGACTCTGGCATTGTAACAGAAAAAGTGCTGCAGTTATTTATCCCTTTTCTGGTACTTTAGAATAGGTCAGACAAGTGCTTTTTATAGTGACAGTAAAAGTTTACATGCTTTCACGCAGGCATAGAAATATTATCTGCAAAGCTATTTGAGAAATGTAGCACCAAGTAATTGATAAACTTTTAAGTAGCTCTAGTAGTATCCTCATTATTTCTGAGTAGGAAAAAAATAATAAGATAAACTGTGCTAGGTGATGATGAGAGAAATTGTTTTTAATGTTAACTTTTCATGCTCCAGTCAGAATGAAGCCTTTGTCCTAATCCCTGCTCTGTAAGGTAGTTATCATCTTGAGTCCTCCTAAATTATGCTTAGCAATTCAGTAGAGACAAGCACAGGGGCACAGGTGCGGATGTTTGTTTTTAAGGTAAATTAAATGCCCTGGACAGGCTGAAAAAAATCCTCCCTCCTAGTACATCACCCAGGAAAACTGATTTTGCAACTGGGCTAAGAGATTTTTGTGAGGATTAAATAAAGCTCTCTTAATATGAAGGTTCTTAGGACAATACCTGAATATAGGCATAATTCAGTAGGACGTGAGGTCCAAAACTGATGCTGTAATACTGGTTTAAAGGCTTGGCCCCAATCAAAGAAAGAACAGGAAAGAGAGAGAGAGAGAGATGGACACTGGAATGCTCTAAGTACTTAGCAGCTTTTTCTGGTATACTTGAAGTGGATCTACACATCATTTTGAGTTTATAATATCTCTCTGCCTAGTGGTCATCACAGTGCACTGTGTTTATACACTGGATAATCCGAAATGAGTTACTATAGTGGCTACTTTGTCTGCTACGCTCATCAGAACTGCACACAACTAGCAGTGCAGATTTCCAGGTTTCTGAAGGTTCCAATTACTGAATTTTCAATATGATTCAAGATCAAGTAGAAACCTTTATAGTACCAAAACAAGTCTCAAAATTATTTTCTTACAGCTTTCTAAAACAATATTAGCCAACATTATGTATTGATGCCAAGAAAAAGCAACATTGACCTGGACTGAAATTACATTTAATTTCTGAAACATTTGTGGGCAATACCTA